>QAOA01006195.1:0-21631 GCA_003255065.1 Cercis canadensis | reverse complement strand
CTATGAAAACTGTGCATGAGCAATCATATCAGGAATGGAATCATACGAAGGTAACCATTTTTGCTCAAAATTGAGTTATCATCTAAACTTCGTTCTGCACTCTTTAGCCTTACTATTATTGAAATTGGTAATTTTTATGCTGTCATTGAGAATTATAGGCAATCTTACGAATGTCCTCTATATAAGAGTTTTAATATTGGTGTGTTAGATTAGCTTTTCTTTTTCCCAGCTTTATTGTATCAACAGCTTTGTATATTTAATCAGATGATTAAAATTGCTTTATATAGAACAGAGATAGAAAGATTAATACTTTCAGTCAATACATGTACGAAACATCTCTACTCAAAGATTTTCACCGACCATCTAATAATGTAATGGTTATTTTATTGGTTGCCTCAGCTGAAAGTTTCTTTGGAAAGAAACCAAGTTCTTTAGGCTCACCCAATTCATTCTCACTCCTCAGCATTAGAACCACGGAGGGTATTGTTGCACACACAAGAGATTAACATGGATGCAACGTAACACTTCTGATATAATGCATGAGTCCTCTATGTTTGAGTCGATTAACTCATCACCTTTGCCCTCTTTCCACAGTTTCCGTGCCTGAACCATTACAGAAGGAAGCCATTTGTCACGTTTTGGTATGACTTGCATGAATTATGTCCGACATACTTACATGAACAATAAAGTTAAGGGTGCGGTCAGCATAATAAAAGCCTCTATTTTTCTTCCCACATATAATCTCTAGCACCAATATATTAAAACTGAATACATTAGATTTCACCGAAAATAACCCATCAACAACATAATCCGATGTCATGTAACGACTACAAGACACCAATATAACAAAAATCATTTACAAAGATATATTAGCCAACTTAAATTCTTCAAGTTGAGAAATTGAACTTTCTTAAGCCCATCTATTTAGTGGCACTAAATCATTTAGTCTATTCTAATTTAAGCTTTCTTGGTACCAAAAATGAAGGAGTCTAAGCTGTTGTTAGCCATGTATTCATAGACTAGCATTTTTTCTTGTCCGTGAGTGCAACTGCCGCGAAGTTTTACAAGATTTCGGTGCTGCAGTTTTGCGATCAATTTAACCCCCTTCTTGAACTCAGTCATTCCTTGTCTTAAACTTCTTGAAAGCTTCTTCACTTCTATTTCTCGCCCATGTTCTAATCTTCCCTAGATATTCACATATTAAAGTGCAATAAGTCACTCTTTATAATGTTGATAGATCTTTATTTGATTTTGTCCCAAAAATGAAAGATGGAGTTACCTTGTATACAGGTCCAAAACCACCTTCCCCTGTCTTGTTCATCATAAAAGTTATCAGTGGCAGCAGCTATTGAGGAGAATTCAAGCAGTGGAAGATCCATATCATCCTCATTGTCTGCATTGCTTTCATCTGCTTCTACATTTTTTTTTCTCTGACAAACGGAGATAAGTGCTTCAACTTTGTTAAAAAGCATTGAGAGAGAATTGAAACAAACAAATTAAACATGCATGTTGTATAAGCAATAAATTAGAACACTATTCCAATTTCCTCATCATCTTACATGTTACATTTTTGCCTGTTGACAGTGTCTGTAAGGCATTGTCATTGAGAAGCTAATTAATTCTATGGAAGATCAATGACCAAGGTACAAGACTGGGAAAAAAGCTTGGATGGTCCCATTGCTTGCTTATTCAAAGAAAATCAAGCAAGTCTCTGTTTTTGGACCCTTTATATCACACGCTTCACCAAGACTTGGCAATTCTTAGCAACCAAAGTCTTGGGCAGTTATTAGCTGAGACTTTTTGATATATCATCCAAGTCTCTATTTTCTGATTTTATGCAGTGATTTTTTTTTTCTTTGTGGGTGGGGGTTGAGATTGGTAATTTTAGTTCATTTAAAAAAAGAAAATGCTAGATAATTAATTTTTTTTTTTAATAAACTTGTTACTAGACTGAGTTAGATCCATTATGTAATCTCATAACAGGAAAAAGGACATATAGAATTTTATGTTACACGTAGATCCGTATATTTGATGATTCTTTTTATGTATTATGATCCAAAATATATATAAATACCTGTCAGTATTAATCTTTTGTATCCATGTGAAATTTACTTGGATAAAAGGTTAAAAACATATATATTTTCTAGCATGCCTATTATCAAATATTGACTTTTATCCGTAGTTGTCTATTAAAAATCAGCACTGATCAAGAAACTTTTGGATGTACCAAGAAATTTTTAACCTTTGAATATAGTCAGACTTACTAAATTTAAGACGAGTCATTCTTTCTCTTAAGGTCAAAGCATTTACAATTGTAGTTTTGTGTTAATGAGAAGCCTCAAACACAAAATCATATTCTTACAAGGAGAGCCTTATGACTAACTCATCTACAATCCAATTAGCAACATTTCTTTTTCTGTTCACCTTGTTGGCATTGCTGTCTTACCAATGGCAAACACAATATATGTATTTTTTTTTTGGTTTTAGAAGGAAAGAAAGAGAAAAACTACACTCTAGGGAAGGCAACAGCCATCCTATCAGCCAACAAGCTTGCCCATATCTCAGGGGGAGGTTGATCATAAAAAGACCATCCTTCACTCCCTAAAGCTCCCTTTTTAGCCAAAAAATCTGCACCTTGATTAGCTTCTCTCAGAACATGAGATACTTGTACTTGCCAACTCCTTTTCAAAAGGTGTCTAATGTCACTAATGATACACCCATACATGTGAAAATTAGCATCCGCATTCTTGAGCAAACTAATCGCCTCTAAAGAGTACGTTTCACAGATAATATGCATTTTGCCTCTATCCCAGCACACTTGTAAGCCATTTCTAATAGCAACGAGCTCAGCTTTAAGGTTAGTGCCAACTCCAATGAAACCAGAAAAACCTCCATGCCACAGCCCCTGACTGTCACGCAAGGACCCCCAAAACCTGCTCTTCCTGGATTTCCATAACTGCTACCATCAGCATTGAGCTTTATAATTCCTAGATGTGGAGTTTGCCAACACACCCACCTTACTTCTCTGCATGGGGTCTCTTTATTAACTAGAAAAACTGATTTGCAAACATGAACCATGGCTTTAATTCTATTTATGGAAGTTAGCAAAGTTGCACGATGCCCCTCCATCAAATCATCATTTCGATTTCTCCAAATCCACCACAAAGCGCACAAGAAAATCAAATGCCCATCTGTTTCAGTTCTAGTTGGTGTGCTATACTCCAAAACCCACGTTAAGAGATCATGATTCCAAAAACTCCCTGTGTCACCGAATCCAAGCTGAGCCCAAATTCGACGTGGCATGGTGCAATCTCTCAAGCAATGGAGAATATTCTCATTCTCAGCTAAACACCTGCAACATGTTGAAGTCAGAGAAAGGTGACGTTGATTCCTCAACATGTTGGTCGGAATTGCTTCATGCAAGATTAACCATATAAAAACTCTAATTTTTTCTGGAATACTAAGCTTCCAAATCCAGGTCCACCTCTTATTATCTAGATGCAGATTATCCCTGATATGAAGCCAATCATAACCCATTTTGGCTGTGTAAATACCATCTGTAGAACTGGTCCATACTACCCTGTCTGTTAGCTCTCCATACCTGGCAAGAGGAATGCTACCAATTTCCTCCTTGACCTGATCAGGACGGCTAATTACTAAGGGGTTAAGGTTCCATTCTCCATTTAGAATAATGTCACTCACCATCATAAGATTGTCAGAACCCAAACTACCTTCAAACTGATCACTCAAGTTACCATTATCAAGCCATATGTCATGCCAAAGACGAATACTAGCACCGTTACCCACACGCCACTTCATTCCATCCTTGAGCATAGAAGTTGCTCTCACAATAGACCACCAAACAAAGGATGAACTGGAAGGGCATGCATGCATCAGAATAGTGTCTCTCTGACGAAGATACTTATGGACTAAAATCAGAACCCAAAGCTTATCCTTATTCTGAACCACATCCCAAACTAGCTTGCCAAGCAGAGCTATGATAGAACGACGAGTAGTCCTAATACCTAGGCCCCCTGATCTGCGAGGAAGAGTGATGGTGTCCCAGTTGACAAGATGAAGGCCTCTCCCGTTACCGGAACCTTTCCAAATAAATCTTCGCACTGCTACGTCAATCTCTCTACATACAACTTGAGGCAACCACATGGTCTGCATGGCATAAACTGGTATGGAGGATAGCATTGACTTAGCCAAAGTGATGCGCCCTGCCCTATTAAGAAGCTTGTTCTTCCAATTAGCAAGACGACAGGAAAGTTTCTCAGAAATGAAAGCAAAATCACTGTTTTTAATTCTTCCATTCAAAAGAGGAATACCCAAATACTTCCCAAGACTGGTAGTGAATGCAATATTGGACAGGTTCCTTATTCTTTCTCTTTTCCGCCTAGAAATGCTCCGGGAACAAACTGCTTTAGACTTTGTGAAATTCACCTTAAGCCCTGAAGCCCTACAGAATTCATTAATAGTCATGTTAACAACCCGGGTTTGGGAAATAGAAGCTCGATTAAACAGCAACAAATCATCTGCAAAAAGAAGATGAGAGACTTTGGGTCCATTCTGAGCACAACACAGCGGCTGCCATTCCCCTCTGCTCACTTTTTTTTCAATAAGGAGAGATAATTTCTCCATACAAATCACAAATAAATAAGGTGAAAAAGGGTCACCTTGTCTCAACCCTCTCTTAGGAATGAAAGAAGGAAGCTTACTACCATTCCAAAACATGATGAGCTTGATAGAAATTTCAAGAAACCCAAAATCCTCAAGAGTAGCTCTTAGAAAATCCCAATCAACTCTGTCATAAGCTTTCTCCAAATCAATTTTGAAAGCCATTGCACCTCTTTTACTCTTGGTTTTGTTGATGTAATGCATCATTTCTTGAGCTACTAGGATATTATCATGCGTCTCTCTCCCTGGAATGAAACTGCTTTGGAGAGGGCTAATAAGCTTCATCAGAAAAAGGCGAAGTGTTACATTGCATAGGCTAATTGGCCTGAACTGAGTAATCCTAGTTGGATTGTTTTCCTTAGGAATCAACACAATCAAAGTTTCAGAAATTCTATTATCAAAGTAGCCATCCATGAAAGCATGCCGAACAATATCTGTTACTTTATCACCCACCACACCCCAATACTTCTTAAAAAAGAAAGGCTGGAAACCATCAAGACCAGGAGCCGTAAAGGAATGCATGAGCTTAACCGCTGCCCATACTTCATCCTTGGTGACCTCTTTCGTAAGCATAGCAGTGCAATCCTTACTAATACTAGGCAAAGAGTCAAGAACTAACTGAGAGTTGTTGTTGGGTTCAGTATTACCAAACAAGTTCTTGAAATAAGTGAGAGCTTCCTGTTGAATGAGATTGGGTTCATTAGACTCTATCGAGAAGAAAGAGACCCTCTACTCTATTCCGTTTCCTCCGCACCACTGTTTGAGTATGAAAAAACTTAGTATTACCATCCCCAAATTGCACCCATTTCTCTCGGGACTTTTGATACCATAAAATTTCCTCTTGAGCTAACGTCTCATCCAACTCCTTGCGCAAATTTGCTTCAAGATTAATGTGAAACACCGAATCAACCCTCTCTAAGCTTTTCTGGATGCCAACAAGCCGAGCTGTGAGGTTTCTCTTCCTCTGAAAGATATTACCAAATACCTCATTGTTGAATTTAATGGCTGCCTCTTTAACTTTGATTAAATTTGAGACAATATCGCCTTCATTATCACTCTATGCGTCAAAAACTAAGCCAGTGAACTGAGGATGAGAAGTCCAAGCTGCCTCAAACCGGAAAGGACGAGGACCCAGATACGCCTCATTCCCCTTCATTTTAACCAGAATTAGATTATGATCAGAATAGTTGCGATAAAGATGCGTACAAAAAGCTTCAGGAAAGGAAGTCCTCCAAGCCACATTAACTAAAGCTCTATCCAACCTCTTGGAAATTTTCCTTACCCCATTAATGGTTCTGTGCCAAGTGTAAGCTGGCCCTATGAACCCCATATCCATAAGCTCACAAGACTCCATCATATTAGAAAATCTCAAAGCTCTATTATTGTAGAAAGTTCCTCCCCGCACTTCAGAAGAAAGAAGAATATCATTAAAATCACCCAACAACATCCAAGGACCTGAAATATTTTGACGGAGATTACTCAAGTAATCCCAATGATGATTTCAAATAATAGGTGTCGGGTTGGCATAAACTCCAGTGCACCACCATTCTAACTCACCTTGCTTCACTTTGCAAGTTATATCTTGAGCACAAACATCCTCTACAGAAATGTCTACTTCCGGACAGTTGGCAAGACACCAGATACCTCCAGCATGGCCCGTAGCTTCAACAATATGAACTACTGTAAAACCCATTCTATCCCAATATCTTCTAACTTGGTCAAACTGAACATGAGTTTCCAAAATGAACACCATAGCTGGCTTAAAATGTCTCAAATATTCAGTGAAGTTTGTTTTAGCTTTGTTACTAGCTGCACCTCTTATATTCCACGCAAAAATAGAGAAATTATTGAATCCTAGCATCATAAAACAAGTATAATCAGCAAAGAACACTTAAACCTTGTATGTATGTAAACTGTGATTTGTGAAAAAGACAAAGTTATATGATTAAGGAATATAAGCTAATAAAGGCATCGCCTTTAACCTTGGACAAATCTCAAAAGAGAGAATTAATTATTAATGTCTCTATCATTAAAGCAGGAAATGTTTTGATTTGATTATATTTAACTACAACACACTAACAAAGGTTGACTTGAGTGGAAGAGGTTCTGGTTGCTTAAGCAAGTGGTCTCGAGTTCGAGCTCTTGTGGATACAATAAACTTTTTTAATATAGGTCCCCGCTTTGACGCCTAACGGTATCTCGAAAGATTAGTCTTTGACAAATTCTGAGAATACTTTCAAAAACCAAAAAAATATATACACCACTTGGCCTAGACGAAGCCAAGTAGCTTAACTTGCACAAAATAATAAAATATTTAAATAAACATACAATACAAAATCATAATTAGAAAATAAAAGGAGACTACATAATAATAAAATTATCAGTCAAAATACTAGAAAAAGAATATTAAAAGAGGATGGCAAAACTTGATTGTGGTTATACATTATTTATTAGTGAACGCAGGCAACGTACAAAGGGGGCTTTAACTGACCCCATGCAAAAATGGGGTTAAACAACCCCATCTTAATTAGACCAATTTAGTTATGACAAGTGTACTGATAGTGGGATCCACATATTTATTTAACTTGCTATAGCCATCAGAATATTTAATAGAATTTTGACAACAAAATTTTCACTTATTACAAATCAGCCCTCGATGTTAAAAAAATAATTAAAACAAGTCCTAACTCAATTCCATAAAATTAAAAATTCTGCAATTTAAATTTATATAATTATTTTTAATTAAACTATATTAGTATCAAATAAAAAATATCTCCAATATCTAAGAAAGTATGGGCATAGCTTCAATACTTTTTTTCATGATGCAAAATCGAAATTTTAATTAGCTATTATCCTTCAACTTGCAAAATATTTCACGTCCAAAGATAATATATGAGAACCATCTTATTCTAAGAATTATTTTTATATTTTAATTGTCAAGTTAAGTAATAGTTAAAACCTAAATTAATATGACACTATTTAAATGAATTTGTACTACATCCATTTAAGCTTTTAAGCTTTTTTTTTTTATGAACTATTCAAATCTTTTGTACCATTTCAGTAGGTGCATAAAAATTTATTTTTCTATTAAGACATGTGAAAGGTTTAAGAGAAATTGAATACTATTACTTCTACCATATATAGCTCACCTTTACCTACCATTGTGGGATCTAATTAAATATAAGTTCTTAAAAAAAAATATTTAGTGGGTATACTTAAAAATATAAAGTGTAAATTAAATTAAGATGTACAATAATAAAAAAAAATGATTAATGTAATATTACTCAAAGAATTTATTATTATACATCTAAGTAATACAAATTTAAGTAAATTTAAATATTACTATATTTGTTAGTGTTGAAATTATGTGTATTTACAATCAAATAATTTATGATTGAGTGATAATAAGATTAAGAGTCTTAGTGAAAAAAAAAATTATGTGTATTTATAAGTGTGAAAAATAACATCACTATGTATGAAGAATAAAAGTTAAAATATATATGAGTTTATGCAGAAGGTGGACCCCATGAGTCCATGAGGGAATGAAAGGAAGCAGAGGAGGCACGAACATTGAAGTGATCACAACCGTCGTGTCTCCAACCTCCGAATGAGGAAGGAAATGGACGGGTATCCATAATTTTAAGTTGGACCAACGGAAAGTACATAAATAAAAAGAATAGGTCGAGAAAGAGGAATAGGTGAAACAAAGAAGAGTAAAACCCCTTTTTGGTCCTTGAAAGATTGGTTCGGTGACACTTTAGTTCTTGAAAGATTTTTACGGACACTTTAGTCCCTGAAAGATCATTCCGTCAGCCATTTTAGTCCTCCGCTAGGGTCCGTTAATGAGACTTAACAGAAAATGTCACGTGGTACGTTAAGTGCTGATGTGGTCGTCAATTGATGAAGTGGCAAGCTTATGTGGCAGGGCATTAGTATATCAAATAATTTATGATTGAGTGATAATAAGATTAAGAGTCTTAGTAAAAAAAAAAATTATGTGTATTTATAAGTGTGAAAAATAACATCACTATGTATGAAGAATAAAAGTTAAAATATATATGAGTTTATGCAGAAGGTGGACCCCATGAGTCCATGAGGGAATGAAAGGAAGCAGAGGAGGCACGAACATTGAAGTGATCACAACCGTCGTGTCTCCAACCTCCGAATGAGGAAGGAAATGGACGGGTATCCATAATTTTAAGCTGGACCAACGGAAAGTACATAAATAAAAAGAATAGGTCGAGAAAGAGGAATAGGTGAAACAAATAAGAGTAAAACCCCTTTTTGGTCCTTGAAAGATTGGTTCGATGACACTTTAGTTCTTGAAAGATTTTTATCGACACTTTAGTCCCTGAAAGATCATTCCGTCAGCCATTTTAGTCCTCCGCTAGGGTCCGTTAATGAGACTTAACAGAAAATGCCACGTGGTACGTTAAGTGCTGATGTAGTCGTCAATTGATGAAGTGGCAAGCTTATGTGGCAGGGCATTAGTAAAACGACACCGTTTTGTCTTATTTCTTCCCCTCCTCTCTCATTTCTCTTTCTCTCTTCCCCGTATCTCTCATTTCTCTCTTTCTCTCTTCCCCTCCATTCTCATTTCTCTCTCTCTCTCTTCTCTCCAACTCCAACATCCTAGGCTCTCACCCTCTCTCTCGCACACCACAATGCTCCTCTCTCTCTCTCTTCTCTCCAACTCCAACAACCTAGGCTCTCACCCTCTCTCTCGCACACCACAATGCTCGAAGCTCTCTCTATCTTCTCTCCAACTCCAACAACCTAGGCTCTCACCTCTTCTCGCACCTCTGTTTCTTCAAGCTCAAATACCCCACCACCACCACAACCTTATCCCTTCCACACATAAAACAAGAAGACCACCATAGGAAGAGAATTCCTTTTTCCATCTGAATCATCCAGAAGGAGGCACATTGAAACCACTCCTCTGGTGCCTGTTTCTGGTGATCTTAATGAGGAGCAGACGTGTTCTGTCAAGATGATTCTTGGTTGCAAAGGAGCACCACCTTATATGATTCATGGACCTCCAGGTACGGGAAAGACTAGGACAATAGTAGAAGCGGTACTCCAGCTCTACACAAATCATATGAATGCTCGTATTCTTGTTTGTGCACCCTCAAATAGTGCAGCAGATTACATTCTAGAGAAACTCCTTGGCCAAAAGGATGTTGAATTTCGAGAAAATGAAATATTCAGGCTCAATGCATCTACCAGGCATTATGAAGATATCAAGCCTGAACTGATGCGCTTCTGCTTCTTTGATGAATTCATATTCAAGTGTCCTCCATTCAGTGCACTCATGCATCATAGGATCATAATATCAACTTATATGAGTGCTTGTCTTCTCTATGCAGAAGATGTTGTCCGGGGGCACTTCTCTCACATTTTCTTGGATGAGGCTGGCCAAGCTTCAGAATCAGAAACCATGATCCCTATATCACATCTCTGCACAAGGCAGACTGTTGTCGTTCTAGCTGGAGACCCGATGCAGCTAGGTTCAGTAATATATTCACCACAAGCAGAAAATTTTGGATTGGGGAAATCATACTTGGAAAGATTGTTTGAATGCGAATTATACTCCAGAGGAGATGAAAACTATGTAACTAAATTGGTTAGAAACTACCGATGTCACCCAGCAATTTTACATCTCCCCTCAATGTTGTTCTATGATGGAGAATTGATTGCATGTAAAGATAATACGACTTCCTTGATGATGACTTCAGACTTTCTTCCTAATAAAGAGTTCCCTGTTCTTTTCTTTGGCATCCAAGGATGTGATGAAAGAGAAGGGAATAACCCGTCATGGTTTAACAAAATTGAAGTAAGTAAGACAGCAACACAAGCAAAGTGATACCCAGAGGAGACCATATGCATGAAACTGAAAAACAGAGAGAGACTCAGCAACCCATTTTTACTGTAGCAACTTGATAGGTCCCAGTCAAGTGCAGCAGAATAGTGGCAGAATCGTGGCCACATCCATCCACGTCCAATACCCAGTCCGAGTTGCATGACTCAGTGAGTTATGTGTACCCCGAGTTATATGACTCAGCCATGCATGCAACCCACAACCCATTCCACATTGATTTGGCACTTCATGAACTTAGGATTTTTGATAGGCACACGATGAGATCTTCTTCGCTTATCACAACTCAACAACTCATTTGTAAATCCCTGTTAATTAGTTACACTAACCACACTCATGCATATGGTCTGCAAAGAGAGGAGCATTATGGTGTGCGAGAGAGAGGGTGAGAGCCTAGGTTGTTGGAGTTGGAGAGAAGATAGAGAGAGCTCCGAGCATTGTGGTGTGCGAGAGAGAGGGTGAGAGCCTAGGTTGTTGGAGTTGGAGAGAAGAGAGAGAGAGAGAAATGAGAGAGGAGGGGGAGAGAGAGAGAAATGAGAGAGGATGGGAAGATAGAGAGAGAGAAATGAGAAAGGAGGGGAAGAGAGAGAGAGAGAGAGAAATGAGAGATACGGGGAAGAGAGAAAGAGAAATGAGAGAGGAGGGGAAGAAATGAGACAAAACAGTGTCATTTTACTAATGTCCTGCCACATAAGCTTGTCACCTCATCAATTGATGGCCACATCAGCACTTAACGTGCCACGTGGTATTTTCTGTTAAGTCTCATTAACGAACCCTAGCGGAGGACTAAAATGGCGGACGGAATGATCTTTCAGGGACTAAAGTGTTGGTAAAAATCTTTCAAGGACTAAAGTGTCACCGAACCAATCTTTCAAGGACCAAAAAGGGGTTTTACTCAACAAAGAATGTTCATGGTGTTCTAGCTTTCTGGCACTGGAATATTTAACTACATATATGGAGTAGAGCTATTGTCAAAGTGACTAGTAAAATATTTCAAGGTCAAGGGGAAGTAAATTGGTAGGATTTAAAACTGGTTCAGGAAAGGTCAATTGCTAGTACATAAACTGAGGAATAGACCCAGAAATTTATTTTGCAATGGACAAGCCTTTCAGCAATCATACCTAGTGTAATTTTTTGACAGTATTACATGTGGACACAATTTGTCCTTCTCAACCAACCTATCTAATAGAAATTTATGAGAATTTGAAGAGTGGAAAAGAAAAGGAAAACAAGGGGAGGGTGGCGAAGGAAGAGAGAAGTGTGGAACAGTAATGCAAAACAGAAGAAGAACGCTAGACTAGTTTGCATTAAAAACTTATAGACAAGTAACAAGTAGCGAAGCAATGATAGTCAAGAAAGAAACAGTTGTTTACAGAGAATGTTTCTAGATTGGCCACTTATCAAATTGGTGAAATTCAAGCAAGTTTGAAGCCACACAGTTACCTTAAGACCTCCGTAACATGCATGATGCATCCCTATCACGGGTTTCCCAGAAGGCAGCAGCAAGTCGCCAGCGTTGGCCATCTATCCGACTTCACAAGTAAACAAAGCTTGGATGTGCTTTTTTCTTCTTTTTTCATTCTACATTTCAATATTATCTAACCCAACAATCAGTTGCTTCCACCCTCTTCCACACGGCAATTAAAATTGATGGATTAGAAAAGGTATAGAGGATCACCATAAATTATTTTTGGCACCAACTTCACAATCACAATCACAATCACAATTCTGCTAAGCTAAACATTTATGTTGATTAGCTTTCAGCATTGGACCAACGTTCAGTCTACCATGTTCCTTTTACTTCACTAAATCACTCATCACTAATAAAGGTACATACTTGCTGCTGGACAAACTTAATACCCAAATTACTCACAACCTATGAACGTAACTAAACTCACACAAGCCAAACCGAGGAAAACAAAATCCATGGCCAAAAGGAAAACGAAAACCAGAACAGAGAAGTGCAGCAAATAAATAGTTAATTATTAAACTTTATTCTTTCAATTTTTTTGAATTTTATTGTAACTTAAAAACTAAAATATCCAACAACTAAATTAAATTATGTTCTTAGTATAGTTTTTTTTCCCTAATCAAAAATAAATAAATAAACATATATATATATATTTCTTTCTCCAAATATAGTTTTTCTTTTGGGCCAATAGCAATTACTTGACCGTTACAAGATTTAAGAAAAGCTCATTAGCCCATGAACCCACGGCCCCAAGCTCCAAAAAAAGCCCATTATTTGTTTTGAGAACTGTTTTCACTAAATAAAATTAAAAAACCAGCAGAAGCAATAAAATTGAGTTATCATCTAAACGTTGTTCTGCACTCTTTAGCCTTACTATTATTGAAATTTGTAATTTTTATGTTGTCATTGAGAACTATGGGCAATCTTACGAATGTCCTCTATATAAGAGTTTTAATATTGGTGTGTTAGATTAGCTTTTCTTTTTCCCGGCTTGATTGTATCAACGGTTTTGTATATTTAATCAGATGATTAAAATTGCTTTATATAGAACAGAGATAGAAAGATTAATACTTTCAGTCAATACATGTACGAAACATCTCTACTCAAAGATTTTCACCGACCATCTAATAATGTAATGATTATTTCATTGGTTGCCTCAGCTGAAAGTTTCCTTGGAAAGAAACCAGGTTCTTTACGCTCACCCAATTTATTTTCACTCCCCAGAATTAGAACCACATAGGGCATTTCAGGCCTATCCTCTGGGTATTGTTGCACACACAAGAGACTAACATGGATGCAACGTAACACTTCTGATATAATGCATATAATGCATGAGTCCTCTATGTTTGAGTCGACTAACTCATCACCTCTTCCCACTTTCCACAGTTTCCATGCCTGAACCATTACAGAAGGAAACCATTTGTCACATTTTGGTATGACTTGCATAAATTATGTCCAACATACTTACATGAACAATAAAATTAAGGGTGCAGTCAGCAAAATAAAAGTCTCTATTTTTCTTCCCACATATAATCTCTAGCACCAATATACTTAAACTGAATACAATAGATTTCACAGAAAATAACCCATCAATAACATAATTCGATGTCATGTAACCACTGCAAGACACCAATATAACAAAAATCATTTACAAAGATATATTAGCCAACTTGAATTCTTCAAGTTGAGAAATTGAACTTTCTTAAGTTCATCTATTTAGTGGCACTAAATCATATAGTCTATTCTAATTTAAGCTTTCTTGGTACCAAAAATGAAGGAGTCTAAGCTGTTGTTAGGCATGTATTCATAGACTAGTATTTTTAATTGTCCGTGAGTGCAACTGCCGAGAAGTCTTACAAGATTTCGGTATTACAATTTTGCGATCAATTTAACCTCCTTCTTGAGCTCAGTCATTCCTTGTCTTGAACTTCTTGAAAGCTTCTTCACTGCTATTTCTTGCCCATGTTCTAATCTTCCCTAGATATTCACATATTAAAGTGCAATAAGATACTCTTTATAATGTTGATAAATCTTTATTTGATTTTGTCCCTAAAATGAAAGATGGAGTTACCTATATACAGGTCCAAAACCACCTTCCCCTGTCTTTTTCATCATTGAGAAGTTATCAGTGGCAGTAGCTATTGAGGAGAATTCAAGCAGTGGAAGATCCATATCATCCCTCATTGTCTGCATTGCTTTCTTCTGCTTCTACATTTTTTTTCTCTGACCAAACGGAGAGAAGTGCTTCAACTTTGTTAAAAAGCATTGAGAGAGAATTGAAACAAATAAATTAAACAGGCATGTTGTATAAGCAATAAATTAGAACACTATTCCAATTTCCTCATCATCTTACATGTTACATTTTTGCCAGTTGACAGTTTCTGTAAGGCATTGTCATTGAGAAGCTAATTAATTCTATGGAAGATCAGTGATCAAGGTACAAGACTGGGAAAAAAGTTTGGATGGTCCCATTGCTTGCTTATTCAAAGAAAATCAAGCATGTCTCTGTTTTTGGACCATTTANACACGCTTCACCAAGACTTGGAAACTCTTAGCAACCAAAGTCTTGGGCAGTTATTAGCTGAGACTTTTTGATATATCATCCAAGTCTCTATTTTTCTGATTTTAAGCAGTGATTCTTTTTTTTTTCTTTGTGGGTGGGGGTTGAGGGTTGAGATTGGTAATTTTAGTTCATTTAAAAAAAAATGCTAGATAATTAAACTTTTTTTTTAATAAACTTGTTACTAGGCTGAGTTAGATCCATTATGTAATCTCATAATAGGAAAAAAGGACATATAGATTTTATGTTACACATAGATCCGTATATTTGATGATTCTTTTTATGTATTATGATCCAAAATATATATAAATACCTGTCAGTATTAATATTTTGTATCCATGTGATGATCTGAAATTTACTTGGATAAAAGGTTAAAAACATATAAATTTTCTGGCATGCCTATTATCAAATATTGACTTTTATCTGTAGTTGCCTATTAAAAATCAGCACTGGTCAATAAACTTTTTGATGTACCAAAAAATTTTTAACTTTTGGATAAAGTTAGACTTACTAAATCTAAGACGAGTCATCCTTTTTCTTAGGGTCGAAATACTCACAACTGTAATTTTGTGTTAATAAAAAGTCTCGAACACAAAACTATCTTCTTACAATGAGAGCCTTATGATTAATTCATCTACAATCCAGTTAGCAACATTTCTTTTTCTGTTTAATTAACTTATTGGCATTGCTGTCTTACCAATGGCAAACACAATATATGTATGTAAACTGTGATTTGTGAAGAAGACAAAGCTACATGATTAAGGAATATAAGCTAATAAAGGTGTCGCCTTTAACCTTGGACAAATCTCAAAAGAGAGAATTAATTATTAATGTCTCTATCATTAAAGCAGGAAATGTTTTGATTTGATTATATTTAACTATGACACACCAACAAATGTTAACTTAAGTAGAATAAGTTCTGGTTGCTTAAACAAGTAGTCTCCAATTCAAACTCTTGTAGATTCAACAAACTTTTTTGAAAGAAGTCTCCGCTTTGATACCTAACAATATCTCAAAAGATTAGTTCTTGACAAAATTTGGAGATACTTTAAAAATCAACAAATGTTGACTTGAGTGGAATGGGTTCTAGTTGCTTAAGCAAGTGGTCTTGAATTCGAGCTCTTGTGGATTCAGCAAACTTTTTTAAAAAATGTCTCCGCTTTGATGTTTGACAATATCTCAAAAGATTAGTTCTAGACAAAATCTAGAGATACTTTAAAAAACCAAAAAATATATATTTAACTACGACACACCACTCGGCCTTGACCAAGCCAAGTAGCTTAACTTACACAAAATAATAAAATATTTAAATAAACATACAATACAAAATCATAATAAGAAAATAAAAGGAGACTACATAATAATAAAATTATCAGTCAAAATACTAGAAAAAGAATATTAAAAGAGGATGGCAAAACTTGATTGTGGTTATACATTATTTATTAGTGAACGCAGGCAACGTACAAAGGGGGCTTTAACTGACCCTATGCAAAAATGGGGTTAAACAACCCCATCTTAATTGGACCAATTTATTATTTAATAGAATTTTGACAACAAAATTTTCACTTATTACAAATCAACCATCGATGGGTGAGGAAGGTGTCCTCGTTTGGTGAGTCTTTTAGTATTTTTTCTGGCCCTTTTTCGAGCACCTCACCCTCAATCATTTGCTTTATTCTCTCGTAATTTGATTCAACCTACGTGCATGCGTCACTGGTTCATGGGTATCAAGTAACAAGACGTACGTATAAACAAACATGTTTTGAGCAAGTTTCTCAACATTGAATTTAATGAAACAAAGACAAGTCTCTCTTGTTTCTCTTTCAATTTTTCTTCATCAAAGGCCTTGTTTGTTTAGCTACCTATATATGCACTCTGATTTTGAGACATGGAGATATAATCCTTTTTTATTATTTTTTTTTCACTTTATGACATAATTTATTTAAGAAACATTGATTTTGTGCATTCAGTGACTGGTTTCACATCTCATCAACTGAACCTACACTGATGTTTGCCCAAAACTATTCGGTGCTGTTGCTAAAAATCAACCAAAAGGTTCTCACCTTTTCACTTTTTCTTTTCGGTTTTGTTCTCTGCTGTTTGAGAATGCCTCTCTAGTAAATTAGAACTAGAAATTCTACTTGCACCTTTCTTATGCTTCTTACTATTGCATCATTGCTTTAACATAAAAAAAAAAAATGAATAGATGGAAGTGAAAGAAGGTGTTAAAACAAGAGGTCTTGGTAAGGGATTTAAGTAGAGAGGCATTGTAAATATATATATATATATATATATATATATATATTGCGCTAAATGAGATAACATTTTTATTAGTTTTTGAAATATAATTTTTAGATAACATTTATTCTTGATAGGATATTGAGATAACATTCTTCTTGATCATCAATATTTTCCATTGTAATTACAAACACATCCGAAAATTGTTCTTTTCAAATATGGGATGCAGCTGGGTTGAAAATAAGATAATATCTAGAAAATTTCCATGACCTATCAAGTATATACATCCAATTATAGAGAATTCAAAACTGTTGCCAAAGCTGTAGATTGGAAAGAATACATTGTTCAGTGTTACTATATACTTTGAGGTTATGTCTTATTAGTTTCGAATAAATTTATCGAAATTACAAAATATAATGTCAATAATTATATCTAGCTAAGCATTGTTCATGAGCTTTCAACACTAAAGTATTCAGTCCATCATGTCACTTTCTGTTTTTATATATAACTTAATTAGAGCTCATAGGGTATACCAAGACTGTAGAATGGGTAAAGAACCATAACAAAACTGGTAATCAAGCACCATTGATGTGATTGGGAATTGGAAATTGAAATTTCTTAACAACACCTGTTTAGACCTTTGTGAACAGAGAAAAGGGGAACAAGCTGAGTTATAAAAGAAACTGAATTACTTGCCCATCCAAAAAGTGCACATAGTCAATTACCATACCATTTTAACAATGCACAGGTTGATTGCATGCATTCCTCTAACTTCACTACTCAATGATAATCATCGCGGTTCAAATTCAGTAATGCTTATTTCATTGGTGGAACCAGATAGCAGCCAACTTGAGGAGGAACTTGTTTCAACCGAAACCTTGTCTGAGAAGAAACCAGGCTGTTTAGGATCAGCCAATTCATTCTCACTCCCCAACATAACAACCACAGATGACATGGTAGGCCTATCATCTGGATGACGTTGCACACACAAAAGGCTAACATGGATGCACCGCAACACTTCTGAGACAATGCAAGACTCCTTTATGTTTGTGTCAATCAGTTCTAAGGCCTTGTCCTCTTTCCACATTATCCATGCCTAAACCATAAGGAAAAAGAGAAGTAAATTGGAAGAACATAAATGGGAAAAAGAATATCTCATTTACTTACATGACTGATAAGGCTATGGTTGTGGTTTGGATAATGAAACCCTCTATTTTTCTTTCCACATATAATCTCCAGTAGCAAAATGCCAAAACTAAAAACGTCAGATTTTATAGAAAATAATCCATCAACAGCATATTCCGGTGCCATATAACCACTGTAAAATAGAGAACACCATTTAGAACAAAAATCATTAATAAAGTTATAAAATAAATTATGGAGGTTGATATCTAGTAAGATACTTACTAAGTCCCAACTACTCTATTTGTATTTCCTTCTATCTGATCTCCTCCAAAAGTTCTAGCCATGCCAAAATCTGATATTTTTGGATTCAATTTTTCATCAAGTAAAATATTACTTGCTTTGAGATCTCTATGAATAATCCTCAATCTCGAATCTTAATGAAGATAGATAAGGCCTCTAGCGATCCCACAAATAATATGGAAGCGTTTGGACCAATCAAGCAATTTACCTTTGTTATAATCTGCTAAATCAAAAGTAAATAAATTGTCCATTTTAAATTCTTCAATTTGATAACTTCACTTGTCATAAGCTAAAAGATATTGGAATAATCGATTAGTCCATGCGTTCATACCAAAAATAAAGTAGTCCAAGCTTTTGTTAGGCATGTATTCATAAACCAACATTTTTTCATGTCCTTGAATGCAACAACCAAGAAGCTTCACAAGATTTCGATGTTGAAGTTTCGCAATCAGCTTCACTTCATTCTTGAATTCAGTCGTTCCTTGTGCTGAACTGCTTGAAAGCTTCTTCACAGCAATTTCTTGCCCATCTTCTAATCTTCCCTATATATTTATAGAATAACCTGTTATAAGATACTCTTTATAACGTTAATACATCTCATATTTATTTGACTTTATCCTGACAATGAAAGATTGAGTTACCTTGTATACAGGTCCGAAACCACCTTCCCCTATCTTGTTCATCATTGAGAAGTTATCAGTGGCGTTAGCTATTGTGGATAATTCAAGCAACGGGAGATCCAGATCATCCTCATTGTTTTCATCAGCTTCTACATTTTGTTTCTCTGACCAAATGGAGAGAAGGACTTCAACCTTGTTAAAAAGCATTGGGAGAGAATTGAAAGCGATAAAAATAGTTAAACATGCACGTTGTATAAGCAAAACATATATAACAGTATGCCAATTTCCTCATCATATTTGAATTTATAATTTTGATACTGCATGTTGGTTTTAAACCCCTTAACACCCTTTACTTTTATGGGCCATGAAATATCTAAGAGTTACATTACCACTGGAAGTAAAGATCGAATTTAAACAGAACAGAAATATATTTCAGACAAATGTGGTCATGCAAATGTAGTTGAGTTTTTGCCAATATAAAATCTCTCATCAAGAAAACACCGATTCTAGTAACCTGATCTAATGGCATGTACATCATGTTTTGATTCAAGGCTAACTCTATTGTATTTTGAAATAAATTCATATATATGAGCTTCACCAGATGCTGTTTAGAATTCCCTTATTCTGTAATTTTTGCCCCAAATGATTTATGATTAATCACACACTTTGGTCTGTTTGGTAAACTACTATGGGTTTACTCTTTCCATAATCATGCCAAAGTTTATTGGAGCACCATATTTCTTGCATCATAGCCTGCATACTTGAAATAACAAAACAAGAGTTTGTTCACAACTGTCGAAGTTCTAACGAGAAACGTAAACAATGAACAATGTAATTTCACCTTTCAAATTTCTGCGGACTTTGTGAATATAATAGGAGCCAACTAAAATAATTCCCAAAACAGCAGTAATGGTGGTAATAGCAATTATCAAGGTCAACCTCTTCTTACTCACATATTCCACCTCTTCGTGGTTGAATTTCATCAGATCAAATAAAAAAAAAAATCCATGGTTAAATCATGAAAATGGATTTGGACCCTATAAGGAAATTAAGAATCATCAAAGAAGTAATTGACAAAGTTAAAACTGTACCTAATTCTGAAGCAAGTACACGAACATACAGATCCTGCCCACCATCTGAAAATTGTCTAATATCAATTAGACCACCAAACCACAAGACACAGCCACTACCTGCTCCTCTTATGTCTGAATTTGTATAGGCCATACAAGAACAGTTATTCAAGCACTTTTCTCTGCATTGCTCTAGACCAATTGTCTTATCCACCCATGTATCTGTAGTATCTGGCACTTTCAAGCCACCCACTCTGACAAATCCATCCTTGTGTTTTTCCTCACAGATTAATGGCTTATTGTGGACACATCCTTGTGACCAGTCCACTGAGTTCCATTGTTGAGGAAATTTTGGCGTAAACCCTTTTAAACACTGACACACTGGTGACTCAGTGATGATACAATTCCCATTGGCTCCACATAGACCATAATTGTCGCAGTAGTCTTCAGGAATACGTTTGTAAATCTTCCAATTTTTAGTAGCTTCAGACCATACGTAAAAACGACAAAGAGGAATGGTTTGGTTCATTACTAATCTTGTTAAAATATAACTATTCTTGAGGCTGTAGGTAAAGTAGATCTCATTCTCATTCTCAATAAAGCTGTAGCTATAAAAAACGTTGGGCTTCATACCCGGTATACCACTTGGATGCAGGCCATTCCATGGTCCAAATCGATGGACTTTTTTGTTTCCCTTCATCAAATATGAATCAGGATAGTTATTGAGCACCATAACAAAAGAAAAGTCTCCAGGAGCTGGATCATCCCAACTCTTCCAAGCTGTTAGATTCCTATTTAGACCATTCCGTAGGTCCCATCCAAATTTCTTCCCTGGCAACAATGTATCACTTGGATAGTCAAAGCTCTGCCACAAATAGGAATCTTTTTCTAGGTTTGCTGCCTTGATCTCTTCTCGTACCACAAGATTCCCAGAATCTAGGAGCTGGGCTACTGGATTCTGTGCTTTTCTCGGAGACGTTGTATACCAAACAACAGTGTCGTTTTGGGTGAGTACAAGATTGCCGGTGCTGTTCATTGCTAAGATGCCGGAGGAATCGTTGATTGGGTTAAGACGGTTTGCAACCCAAACGACAGTTTGAATTGGGATATTCTTGTACCAAACTCCAAGGTAACGTTTATTGGAATTCCCAGGGGTGAAGAAACCCAGTTCAAAGGTTCCACCTTTGGAAACCAAGGTCTTGCCATCACTTAAGGACTGGGACAGAGCAATGGAATTATCTGCTATGGAAACTTTGAGAGAAGGGACAAGTAAATAGGCAATGATAGTGGTGAAACAAAGAATGTTCATGGTGTTCTAGCTTTCTGGCACTGGAATATTTAACTACATAGATGGAGATAGAGGTATTGTCAAAGTGACTAGTAACATGTAGCGAAGCAATGATAGTCAAGAAAGAAACAATTGTTTACAGAGAATGTTTCTAGATTGGCCACTTATCAAATTGGTGAAATTCAAGCAAGTTTGAAGCCACACAGTTACCTTAGACCTCCGTAACATGCATGATGCATCTCTATCACGGGTTTCCCCGAAGGCAGCAGCAAGTCGCCAGCGTTGGCCATCTATCCGACTTCACAAGTAAACAAAGCTTGGATGTGCTTTTTTCTTCTTCTTTTTTCATTCTACATTTCAATATTATCTAACCCGACAATCAGTTGCTTCCACCCTCTTCCACA
>QAOA01006185.1:341099-461050 GCA_003255065.1 Cercis canadensis | reverse complement strand
AACTTGTATCCGGCTTTTGGTCTACTCCATCTATCTTAGAGACCAAGACATCAAGTTTATCACCTTTTGCATGGCAAGAACAAAATGAAAAGATATCAAAATACTATTGTCAATGCCACTGTTTATCTTAATTTATTATTGACACTGCCAAATACAACAACTACCGATCTGATCTCAGTAATATCCCAAAGTCATGATTTGATGAATGTATACTCAAATTTTGCAATTTTGGTAGGCATAGAAAAGAACTATCAAACAAATGAAGTGTTAAATTGGAGGGCTGCTATATTACTACTATATCTTTGTAAAACAAGTGGCAAGCATCTGTTTGTACCTTCAGTTTGAATGTTAGGATGCCACCTAGTTCCTTGTTTAATCGGACAGCAGGGGGCTGTTTACTTAGATCAAGTCCAGGCCTTTCAGGTCTGGTTACTCCTGCTGAGCCCACATGTACAAATCTACAGGTGGCATAAATGTACAATAAAAGATTAACCAGATTAGAGATAAAAGGATAGAAAGATGAAGGAGGTATACAGCCAAAAGATAAAGTTATACCTAGGTGTTATTGGATCCTTTATGTAGGCCCGTATGCTTGATACTGGAAGCTCAAATGGACCTTCTACAAAGGTTGGATTTAATTTGAGACTGTCAACGTGAACAAAAACTTGATGGGACTTTTTCCGGCAAGTATACCGGGTCACACAAGTAATATAGAAGTGAGTAGAGTATCGTTCCCACGAGGATTAAGGCTAACAATTACCAATTTCACCAATAAAGATTCTATTCGGAAGGATTAGTAATTTGGATTGAAGGCAGCCCCGGATTGAGCTGCTGCTATTAACTAAGTGACAACTAAATAACAAACTCCAACAATATCGTAACAACTGTAAGAAATAATCTAAAAGTGAGATGTGTAATAAGAATGAGAAAGGTTAGGGGTTGATTTCATTCACTTGCAATTCGATTTCCTCATAGACAAGGTAATCTCAGAATCAATACTGGACTACTTATTTCAGTTACAATTCCTTTGTTGTTGGTTCATTTCCTTAAAGTGATTGAACCCAATTCCTTGGTGATACAATCCTCCCTATACTAATTACTTGCCCAATTCCTTGTTACAACCAATTAATTTAGGGGATTTGGTTCTAGGAAATTAATCTAATACCACCTAAACGAAGTTATCTATCCCTAGATTAACTCAATTTAGGACAGAATTTATAGAGCACATCCGGATCTTACTATTCCTAGTGTTGAACCGAATCTCTTAACCATTCAAATGGTAGCTAAGCATTTAAAGGCATTAAGAACAGTAAATTCTATTCAACAAAAGAAGTTGTACTAAAACAAGTTTATTCAATATTGAAACTTCATTACAAATGAATTACATCAAACCCCTAACAATAAGAATTTAGCTACTCATACTTGAATTCAATAAAAATAAATCAGTATTCAACATGAGATGAAAAGAAAAGAAGAAGAAGAAACTCTATGACGATCCAGTTCCGATTGCTGCCCCTTGCTCTCTAGTTCTTCTTCTCTTTTTCTTCCCAAGTACCGCCTCTCTTGCCATGCATCAGATTTCCCTCTTTATACTTGTGCAGGATTAGGTCATTTGGTCAAAAATAGCTCGAACACGGCCCTGACACGGCCGTGTTCCTTTTCTAGTCCTGGGCGTGTCACTTAAGTTGCAAGTTCTGGTCATCGAACACGAGCTCTGACACGCCCGTGTTCCTTTCTGATCACGGCCGTGTCTCTCAGACATGGCCCGTGCTCTTCTTTGGCCTGGGCGTGTCTTGACTTTGTAGCCTCTGCCTGTTCAACACGGCCCCTCACACGGCCGTGTTCTCCTCTTTTTTTGACCGTGTTTGCCCTTAGACTGGGCCTTTGTTTTCTTGGACATTCTGCTTGATCAACACGGCCTTGGACACGGCCGTGTCTGTTCCTGTCTGAGGCCGTGTTTGTCCTTGAGCTTGAGCAGTGGCCTCTGGATAGTAGACACGGGGTGCACACGGGCGTGTTCCTGCCCGTGTCTAGCAGAAAACTTGGTAGAATGCTGCTGTCATTGCCATTTTCTCCATGAATTGCTGCCAAATTCTTCTCATTTCCAAATTACCCATCTTGGTACCTGTCAAAACCAATTTATGGATTAAACACCATGTTTATAGAGAATTTGCTTGTAATGCAGGTAAAAATTCAGTATTAAAGCATGGATTGTATAGTTCTAAAAGACAAGTATCAAACACCCCCACACTTTGACATTTGCTTGTCCTCAAGCAATGGAAATTAGAACATGTGCCTTATTTTTTTTTTTTTTTTTTGGGACAGGATATAATAAGATTAATTATATTGGCTCTTGGATTACTTTCAAATCAAGGTCAAAACCATGTTTTTAGGTCTTAAATTTGATCCCTTATGGTTTTACACTATTACTTAATAATATACTGTCACATCATTCTTAAAATAATTAAGGTATTTATTTGCATTAAAAAGCCTATTATACTATTATTTAAAAATATTAATAACTGTTTTTTCTTCCCGATTAAACACGCCTCTTCTCCTCCTGTTTGTCTTCTTAGTTTCTCTCTCTCTTTCTCTCCCACCGTTCATGTTTCATGAAATATGTTCACATGCTTAAACAGATGTATCAAGATTTAAATGGATGGGAAGGAATATAACTAGTAGTCTTCTTCTTTTTTAAAACCTAAACTCCCAACGATACTAAAATTGTGGAATTATAACTGTGAATCACAATTTAAAATGGTGGATATCAATTATGCAAAATATGGTTACAAAAGTCATAATAATATTACAGGTGCAATTGTGGTTGTGAATCACAATTTAAAATCAGCAGCAACAAAGTAGTGTGGCTGCTTTAACAATAACAATATAAGTATATAATTCATGATTTTAAATGGGGTTCGCAACCACAATATCAGCGGCAACACAGGTAGTGTGGCAGCTTTTACAATGGCAATAATCAACATCCCCCAATTGCAAAACACATCATCTTTTGGTTGCACATTTTGTGACAATATCTTCTAGTTATCATTTGATGAATGTTTTACAACGTGTGTGAGAAAACTCAAAATTCGCAATACAACCAGAAACGTGGCGACCACAATTTAAAACCATGGCTTACTTGCGCCATTTTTGAGTTTTCTCACACATGTCGTAAAACATTCTTCAAAATAAAGGGGGCTGTTGTGGTGATCCCAGCAATGATCAGAACAAAGTCCAGAGAGAACTTTCAACCAGTGGCTGTTGCCCATAGTAGATCCTTTAGCCATTTTTTTTTTATGAAATACCTTGTCCCAGCTTGAGCTTCAGCTTGCGTTGCCACCTTCAGCAATAGCACAAATGCAAGCACCAATATCACCAAACTTAATCCATGTTTTCTTATGCCACTTTCCTCCATTAAATTACGTACTGTGTTGATTCTTTTGATGCAAAACGGGGTTTTGCAGATGTCTTTATAGGATCTCAATTATGTCCTTTGGAACTTCTTTAAGCTCACTTTTTTCCTCCTGTCTTATCCTTATCAAAAATCTAAAAGAATAAATAAATAATAGGAGTTTTATTTAAATTTTTAATTGTTCTACATTATATATTGTATTTTGATTAAAAGATACGTAAAAAGCCCAACAATCTTGTACATTTGGAATTTTTTTAANCCAACAATCTTGTACATTTGGAATTTTTTTAATTTTTCAAGCCTTTTACTTCTTTTACAAGTACAACCCAATACTTGAAGAAACCTTATAAAATTGAAAAATAATCTCAATTTCAAAGCTAACTAGTTGCACGGGTAGCTAAAATGCCTTTTAGTGTTCCCTCTATATTTAGCCATTACAACACATATATATAATATAGAAATTATCAATGGACGATCAGAGAAATTAAAAGTACTTGTCCTTTCAATACATAAAAAACGATACATAAAAACCACAAGAATATAGTAAATCTTGAGTTTTTAGAAATTTATGAAGTTCTTACTTGTTTTACGACTATTAATCCAACACTTGAAAATATTTCGTAAAATATAAAAAGAATCTCAACTTCAAAATTAATATATCTTGTTTTATATTATACATTGTATATTAATTAAATGATACATAAAAAGCACAAGAATCTTGTAAATCTAGAATTTCTTTAATTTTTGTAAGTCTCTTAGTTACTCATTTAAGGCAAGATTCTAAAGCAACAGATTATCCCCTTTTCTGCCTTTAGATGACCCCAAAACAACAGAAAAGTAATGAATAAGCTATAAGCAGGTTTTTCATTTAATAAGTGAGAGTTTGAATAATTTATAGGAAGTCATAAGTTGAAATATCTGTTTATTAATTTCATCTCTACATGCCTCTATAGCACATTAATAAGGAAAAAAAAAGGACATATAAGTTTGTGAATGTAAGAGTTGTGCAACTACCATTACTCCTTAATTTTTAAAGGAATAAATGGGGATATTACTGAGTTATTGTCTAACTGTTGAGAATTTAACCATCTACCTCTCAGTTAAGAGGCAGCTTTCTTTATTCTCACCCTTCTTAACAATTTTCCTCACAGTTTAAACAAACTGCAAAACCTGTTTCCCATGCTTATAGTGATAGAAGAAAGGGAAAACTATTTACTCAGATGATAGCCTCTTAATTGAATTAAGATGTTGCTGCCCGTATGGAAGCAACAATATTTCCTAAAGCATTCTCAACAAAATGAAATATTCCCCATGAAGATAATGTATTATATGAGGACGAAAGAGTATCCATCCATGCTGTGGGAGTGAAATTTAAACAGTCTTTCTGCAATGATGACCCATAGTGAAATAGCAAATACTCTGCAGATGAATCTGCCAAGCTTTGCCCCTTATTGTAGGTGACTCCCTTTGTTGCCTTGTTCATCAATTACTGAATCACAAGAAAACACAAAAACAAAATAAATTCATAAACAGTTAAAATTTCATAGTAATCAAGAAAGACTTGCTTCAAAGATAACTCATCCCAGAACGGTTTTATATGATTCTTAAGCACTGATTCATATAGGTTGATTTTGTTATATAGTTTTTATGTCAAATTGTATCATCAAAAGATCTAATTCCCATTCTATAAATAATTGCATGATTAAACAGAACTAATTTAATAAGATACAGGAACTGATGAGTTGTTATGTTCCTACAACAACTTCACTTCAAGACTTCAGATTTCAGAGTGCAAAATGTTGGTTTCCAGTTTTGTTCCAAAAGAAATGGTTTTTATAGACACAATGACTTAGGTTGTGTTTCTTTGCATATCCACCTAAAATGAATATGCATATCCTGTAAAAGAAAGTTTAGTTTGAAATTCTCTAGAAACTTTTGTCAGATCTATTGGTCTGCTAAGTGATCTAGATTTTAAAGACTACTGAGTTCAATGTATTTTAAAGTCAACTATGGGAGCTAGTATATTTTAACAAGTTCTATTTTCTTTTGGGATCTTCCCCAACCATAGCAGTCATTTGTTAGACATATTAGTGTTAATGTCAAGTTTTACAGAAATGCACAATAATTGTGTTTGTGAGCTAAATGTTCCTGCAAAAATCTATCATCCAGGTCCCAATTTGACACCAATATTTTCAGCATAATTTTATTCAGACTAACTTGTCAATAACTACGTTTCTATCATCATAATGCAGAAGTAATTAAAAAAGTGATGGTTATACATGTAAACTATTCTTTGGCAACAAGATTTGGATCTCAAACACCAATCTAGTAAAACTACACCCTTGAAGAAGTATTCAAGCAAGAGCGAAATAGAGTGTCATTAAATGGAACCATTTAACATAGTATAATTTTAGGTTCAGAAGCTCTACAAGAGAGCTATGTAGAAACAAATTTTCAAAGGTTGCTCACCCCATTTTCAAGGTGATTGCAACTCTTTATATTCACATACTAAAGTTTCTAGTTTTCCTGTCTTCCTAAATCATGCACTATCATTTATGTATGGAAAAGACTAAGTTAATGCTGCATTTAATAGCTAATTACAGAAATATTGGAGGTACACTGGAAGGCATAGTTCAAAAGAAATTAAACAAAAGAACCCAACTGTAAAGAAATAAAGAACTTGAAAGATGGACTAGTTTATGAGTTACCCCTTTGGTGATTAGGTTTTCACAGTTGTAATATTCTTGAGTAGCATATCAGTAACTTCTGATGAGATCTTTGAAGTTGATTTCTTTAAAGTCTGAATCTTAGTCTCTGTCTCTTCGTCGAGCCTCTTTACATTAGATCCGGAGCTCCCAGTGCTCTACAAAATCTCAAGCAATCAGAAAGAAGGAAACAGTATCACTGAAATGAGACTGTTACTTTTCAGTTTCTTACAACCATAACTAATTCGGCATCCATTAATACCTCTGAAATTTTCCTTTGGTAGTCATTTTCCATGTTAGATCGGTACTGAGCAGCATCCCTCTCCGCTTCATCTTTGGCCTGCTTCAACCTTTGTGTCCTCACTGAAGAATTTATACAAACAAACAAGCATACATTTTCATATAGGGCAAAAAGGAGAAGGGAAGGGTATATAGCTTGATGATAGGTTCTATATTTGAGAACAGATATATCAAGGATCAAAATTGGCAATAAATTAATACACGCACACAAAACATACCGATCTACGAATTTCTCAAAAAGGTTTAGGTTTTAGGTTTGAATCTCTATTCTCTTATGTTCCTAGCTAAAAAAGCATAATATTATCCATCTAATAGCAAAAAATAAAAAATAAAAAATGGCCAATAAATTAATTCAACAGATAAGATAAACATTGAAAATTTGTGAAGTAGAGTATTTACACATAGATAAGATCATAAAGATAGTGTCATACAATTCCTAGCAGTGGAAACAATGTGTTGGGCTTCTTGTTCTGCAGTTAGCAGCATTTGAATGCCTCCTTGTCCCCTAAACGGATCCATCGTGACTGTAAAACGCAACAAGGAATTAGCAATACTACTTTTTCATAAGCTTTCACCTTTTCATTTTATTTGCCCTAAGCAAACCATTGTTCAAAAATCTATGGCAATGTCAAAAGAAAACTAAAACAAGTAACAGAACCCTAAGAAATTAATGAGGTTTATAACAAAACTGCGAGGAACTTATCAATAAAAACACAATTGAAACTAGCTAACAAATCATAAAAATTTCAAAATTTAATGAAAGAAAAATGAGAGGTGGGATAATGTAGGTATATTGGTGATCGTATTATTCCAGAAGAGCTTCAATTCGGATTGCTTTTACCTAAAAAAGAATTATTTTGAGACAATTTTGGCCAACAAATAAAGGGAAAATCACTGTTAGAAGAAATTGAAAGAAAACACAAGCAAGGGATGATTTTGTTACCTGAATGAAGGGGAATTTTTGTTTTCCAGAATCGCGTAAGAGAGGAAGATTTTGGAGTCAGCTCGTTGATGGAGTTTGTTCTCCTGAATATCCGCAACTTGTGGGATCAGTTTTGTTATGTGACAAGTCAAAGTATCCACGTAGTGCAAAGAGAAATGTAAAATGATACTCTTATACCATTTTCGTTACGGAAGTTTTACACTGGTAAGATGTGCACTCATGAATCACGATTTGATAGGAAAAAGTTGAAGTGGACCAATGTGATAGGCATACACCACGTTCTGCAAACATGCCTAAGCCACATCCCAAGTGTTGTGGCTAAGAGAGACAGAACGTGGAGAGTGGTTGTATGCATGGAGAAACTACAGGCTATGGAAAAGGTGCATGCAGCTTAGACTGGGTCAAATAATCTTGGCCATTATCTTTATTCTTGTTGCACATTTTTAGCTTTATGTTATTTCCTTTGTTGCATGTTAGTAACTTGTAGTTTGTAGTGGGAGTAGCTGGGTTGTATCTATTTAAAGGGCCACAGCTGTTAAGGAGGGGAGAAGAAGATTTTTATTCAAATATACCTGTGGTTTCATTCTCACCCGAAGAGAATATTATTTAGTTTTTTTAAGTTGCTGTATTTAGTTTTGACTGGGACCTAACACAATGCATAGTGTTTATCAAGTTTTTTTTGTTTTTTGGTACAATTTTAAATTTGAATATAGAATCTATAAATTTTAAGCCTATTTTAATATCACTTGATCACAAATTATTTGGTAGTGTTTATCAAATCTAAACAGTAAAATTGTGTATATGTAAGAATAATATTCAAAAAAAAAAATCTTTGAGAGTATCACTACTCAAGAAAAGTAATACTCTTAAAACTTACTTACAGAAGTTCACATTTATCGGTCTCAATTAAATTTGATCGTTGAAAAATAAAATTATGCTAGTTTAGTTAAAAGTACAGTAAGGGTATTGATGAGCTTGGGTCTAACATGGTGAGAAAATGTAAATAAATAAATAAATAATAGCAACGCATCACAATTGCACAGTTGGCAATACAAAAGTGCCAACTAATTAAGGCAATTAAAATTAGTGTACAAATGATATTATTTTTGTGTAAAATTACTCAAGATATTTTTACAAAAGAAATTTGGAAGAAAGATCCTTGACTGACGAAATATAAAAAAATTTGCACGGGATCATTTTTTTTTTAAATATGTGCTGTGTTATTAAAACTTCCATTTTTTTTACCAAAAATAAACTTCAATTAATTAAGTTGAGGCTCTTATTTCAAGTAATTCTTTTATTTGATGCATATAATATCATATATAAGAAGAAGAAATATAGCTATTGTGGGAACTCGTTTGACTGCTTCTTCCATGGGCTCTTAGGTTTAAACTTGGTGGATGTCAATTTTTTTTTGACATCACTAGTGACTTGCCCAACCCCAACTCTCGAAAATTTGTACTGATCTCAAAAGATTAAATAGAAAAAAAAAAAAGCTATAGTAGTATGTTTGAATCAAAGGATGAACCAAAAATAACTTCGAACCTTCAAAAGGCAATATGAGCTATTGGATAATAGGAATATTCAAAACTATCTCCAATTGAACCTCTAAACAAACCAATATACTGAAGAAGAAGCCAGGTAAAAGGAAAAGAAAACCATATTAGTACGTAATCTTGACATAAAACTCTAAAGCCTAGTCTATCATTTAGGTACATTTCACGTGTTTTTAGAAGATTAAGTGTATATATCATATCATATCATATCTTATTATATTATATTATATATGAAGTGCCTCCTAGATTAGACAAGTGTTGTTTATTTCTTATATAGCAGTTAGGGCAGACGGCCCTCATAGCTATGAAAACAAATTTGAGTGGGACTCAAATTACAGAAACCACAAGCTCATGGAATGTAATTTTACTTTTCCATTTTGTAATTAGAAATTTAGAACTCTTATGTTTCATATTATTAATTTATCACAAAAATAAAAAAACTATTCCCTTCGTTTTGTTTTTTTAGTTCTTTTTTGTTTCGGATAAAACACAACTAGCTCCATCTCAAGAGTTACCTTGTGATTCTTTCCTTTCCTATATACACCCTTTCTTCTCTGCTCTCATCCTACCCTGTTCTCATTTATAAAGAAATAAGCATCGTTAAAGCACTTTGATTGTCTTAAGGATATTTCCCTATGAACATATGAAGGTTGGGCAGAAAAAGGATCATGGATGATATTCATAGGCTTTTGTTGTTCGGGATATTTGGTGAGTTTGATTCCTTTTACATTGGTTTGTCTTATTTACTTTGGCGTCCCTTCTTCTTTAGGACTCTTGGCTTTTGAATCTGTGGTTCCCATATCTTCAGTTTCTCATTGTTCTTTTTGGTGCAGGAACTATTTCTGCTATATTTCTTTTCCTTGCTCCAGTGTAAGCGTAGCTTTTCCATTCTCCATCTTTTAGTGTAGTGCTACTCACATAACTTTTATATTTGCCACATAAACTATGATGTGACAGAATCTAAATCTAACCAAAAAAAAAGTGCTTGAATTCAGATTTTGCCACAAATAAAGTTTAGTGAAACTAGAATTCAAATTCTACCACAACATATCATTACTGAATTATTGTAGCAAACATTATCATAACTCATTCTTTTCTAGTCAAACTCATATAGTTACCTGAATCATTGCANTTTCTTTTCCTTGCTCCAGTGTAAGCGTAGCTTTTCCATTCTCCATCTTTTAGTGTAGTGCTACTCACATAACTTTTATATTTGCCACATAAACTATGATGTGACAGAATCTAAATCTAACAAAAAAAAAAAGTGCTTGAATTCAGATTTTGCCACAAATAAAGTTTAGTGAAACTAGAATTCAGATTCTACCACAACATATAATTACTGAATTATTGTAGCAAACATTATCATAACTCATTCTTTTCTAGTCAAACTCATATAGTTACCTGAGTCATTGCACACACAAAATTAAAACTTTGAGTTAGATTAGTTGAATTCAAATTTTACTACATAATATAATTAGTGAAACATCATAGCAAATATATATCATTACCCAATTTTGGATTTTACTCAAACTCGGTCACCTAAATCATCACACACAAAAGTTACATAAGTATTATAATTTATTTTAATTACAACTTTTTTCTGGCATTTTATTTGTTTGGTGCATTGACCTATAGTTACCATTTTGGGAGGAATTATACATATAAGTTTAAATGAAAATTGTGAGAAATACGGGTTTGTAGGATAACATTCAAGAGGATTACAAAGAACAGATCCACAGAGAAGTTCTCAGGCCTTCCTTACGTTATGACATTGTTTTACTGCCTCGTTTCAGCTTGGTAAGATTCTTGCTTCTTGAAGTTCTTCCTTAATTTTCCTTTTCCATTTCAAATCTAAATAATATATATATATATATATATATATATATATATATATATATATATTAGCATTTGTGGCCATGGCTATGGGAAGTTAGTGTAATTTATTCTTATAAAATTGGGTTTATGTGTAAGTTTTTAAAATAGATATGAGGTAAATGTAAAATCAATAAAACTTCAACGGAAATTGATGTAATTTACTCTAATATTTAAATTACAGGACCCAAACGTTTAACACATTTTGAAAAGGTTTGAACCTACCATTTTTCTTTTCGTTTTATGAATGTGAGAGTTATGTAAGTACAATTATTTGATGGGTAATCTCATAATTATCACGGTATTTTAATTAAGAAATATTGCTTTCCTATCATATATTAGGTTTGTAATTCATAAGAGTTAGTGTGCTACACGACAGTAGCTAAGGATATACTTTATGTCAATTTGTAGGACTAATTAAAAAATCAAAAACTAGTTAATCTTTCCCCCTCAATTTCTGAATCCCGGTGAAGAAAACTATATCCCGAACTTCTATTTATATGGTAGATATTTTCTTCATTTCTCTTAATTAAGTAAGCTTAAATAGAGAAAGCTAAGATTACAGGTATATATGTACATTGTATATGAGTAAATTAAAGATATTTATCTACAATCCACAGGAATGGGCAGCTGGCCTTTTCCTTCCCCCATAACATAGTGATATCAACTATCAATTGCATTGGAGCAGTGATTGAAACCATATACGTTTTGATCTTTATCAAATTCACAGCAACAAAGGAAGAAAAGACTAAGATTATTTGGCTCTTCACATTCGTGCTCACATGGTTCGTTGCTTTGGTCATCATCTCCCACTTTGCCCTGCATGGCGAGAACAAGACGCTCTTATTTGGCTTTGCTGTCGCCATAGCCTCCATCATCATGTATAGTTTGCCCTTCTCAATTATGGTAAGCGAAATTTCCATATTAGTCCAATAATCATATATACACCAACCTTTTTCTCAATATTCCACAATCAGAATTGTGTAAGAATCTAAGTTCAACTAGCCTCACTTAATTTTCTTTTTCTCGTTCTTATTGTCTGCAACTTAATTAACACAATTATTGATTGATTGTCAATGAAGTTTAGATATGCCATTCGACAGTTGTGGCCGATTGTGCACCAAATAGTTATTTTTATTTTTGTTACTGCATGTAATAGTTATTTAAGAAGCATTATTCCTTTCAAAGCAAGGCATCCTTGTGTGGCTTATTTGAGAATGATTTATTATTGACTTAACATTACATGTAGAGATTAGTGATTAAAACAAAGAGCGTGGAGTTCATGCCTTTCTTCCTCTCACTGTCTTTGTTTCTCTATGGAATTTGCTGGCTTTTCTTTCCTCCGCCTACAGTTATTGGTGTAAGTACAATTTTTCATGGCTGAAAATTGGGAAATATTTAAAAACTTTCTATTAATTGTAAGAAATGAGATTTCTTGTTGCATTGTTCAATAATGAACTGATAGCTAGAGTCTCATGGATGGTGTTGCAGATATTTCATATTACTGGTTCTGCTTTAGCGGTACTGCAGCTGGTATTGTATTGCATTATTTACGTATACCAGGAGAAAGTTGCTTCAAAGAAGGCAACAGCAGAGGAGAGATCCATGGAGACGAAGCTATACAATGCAAATGGAGCTCAAGAGGGACAGGTCTGAGTTCCCAATAACCACCTCTTTGATTCCTTGGTTCCATAAACTGTGTTTTACTTCAGAAGAAAATGCCAATTTTAGCTGACAATTTTTGTGCATGAACATTAGTGGAAAGTGTTTAGTGTAATTCTATTTAGCCAAAACTTTTTTTTTTGTCATTAAGGTTTAATTTAATCTCTGGTTTTACCAATTATGGTAGTTTAAACTAGTGTACAAATAATATTATTTTTGTGCAAAACTACTAAAAGAATATTTTAACAAAAGATATTTGGGAGAAAGATATTTGAGTGACAAACTATAAAAGAATTTTGGTGCTTATGAGAGCGATTATATTGTTTTAATATATGGTCCAGCTTCAATTTAATTGAACCCATAAAAAAAAAAAAAACTTCAATTTTTATTGGGGGTCTTATTTCATGTGACTTTCTTATTTGATGCATTTGATCCGTGATAATTATAAAGAAATAATTATTGTGAGAAAGTCTTTGGTTCAATTGGCACCCACTTGATCATCGCCATTTCCAACACCATTGCCTATTTGCCTCTTAGATTAAACAAGCATTGTTTATTTCTCATAGAACAGTTAGGGCTTGTGGCTCTCATAGCTATGAGGGGGTCATTGCACGTAATTGTTGCAGAAAGACAAATTATGGGACTCAAAAATTACATAAAAACGCAACGCATGCTAATACAATGTAATTTTTTATTTCAATTTTGTAATTAAAATTTCAACGTTTAATATTATTAATTTATCAACATACAACTTTCTAGTTTCCAAGAGGCAAGAGCATAACTGTTCCTTTTGTTTTCTCTTTTACATTCCTTTTTGTTTTGTATAAAATGCAACTATAGCTCCATTTCAATAGTTACATTGTATTATTGTAATTCTTTCTTTTTCTATATAAACCAACTTATTTCTGCTCTGCTCTCATATTCCTGAACTGTTCTCATTAGTAACAAAAAAATAGTTTTTTTCCTTATCACTTTGACTGTCCCAAGGATATTTTTCTATCAAGGTGTTAAGCTTAGTAGAAAAAGGTTGAAGATCATGGATAATTATATTTTGCTTGAGTTGTTCTTGATAATTGGTGGGTTTCGATTCCTTTTACATCTTATTTGCTTTGAAGCCCTTTTTGTTTAGGACTCTTAGCTTTTAGATTTGTGGTTCTCAGGTCTTCTGTTTTTCATTGTTCCTTTTGGTGCAGCAAGTACTTCTGCTGTGTTTCTCTTCTTTAATTGCTCCAGTGTATGCACAGCTTTTCATTCTCTGTCTTCTAGCGTCATGCTACTTACGTAACTTTCATACTATATCCAAACTTAGGTTAACAACAAAAGAAGTACTTGAGTTCAGATTCTGACTCCACAAGAAAAGTTGAAGTGAGACTAATTGAATTTAAATTCTATTGTAATTAATGAAATATTATAGCAAACATATTATTATTCAAATTTTTTCTTGTCAAGCTCAAATGTAGTTAGTCACCTAAATCATTGTGCGTGCACACAAAAGTTGTGTAAGTAGTATAATTCATATTAATTCCTTTTTTCTCCATTCAATTTATTTGTTTGCTGCATAGATTTGTAGTCACCATTTTGGGAAGAATTGTAAATTTTTAAGCGAAAATTGTGAGAAATTTGGGTTTGTAGGGTAACATTCAAGAAGATTAGAAAGAAGAGATCCACAGAGAAGTTCTCAGGCATTCCTTACGTTATTACATTGCTTTACTGCCTCTTTTCTGCGTGGTAAGATTCTTACTTCTTCGTCCTTGATTTTTCTGTTCCATTTCACGCCTAAATTTTTAGTCAAGTTACTTGTTCTCTATTTCACTTCTAAATCATGTTTATTTACACAAATCCACACCTTCATTTTACTTCTGAACTTAACTGAGCCTGTTGAAACTTTAAAACCATAAACCTTTTACACACTTTTGAAAGGTTTAAACCTATCATTTTCGTTTCTTGCTTGTACTTATGAATGTGAGAAGTACCATTTTTTGATGGGCAATCTCACAATTATACATGGTACTTTATAAAAGAAACGCTTTCCTATCATATATGACGTTTGGTTAATCCGTAAGAGTTAGTATGCTACATGGTAATTGGTAAGGATACATCTTTTTATCTATTTGTAGGACTAGAACTTCAAAAGCTAGTTTATCTTTCCCCCCACAATTTATGAATCCTGGCAAAGAAAGCTATATCCTCAATCCTAAATCTTCTATTCATGTTTAGATCTTTGCTTTATTTCTCTTACTATATACTTATCTACAATCTACAGGAATTTCCAAGCAGCTATCTTCCCCCCGAACCTATTGGTATTAGTCATCAATTGCATGGGAGTAGTGATTGAAACCATGTACGTTCTGATCTTTATCAAATTCGCAGCAACCAAGAAAGAAAAGACTTTGATTAAATGGCTCTACTCATTGGCGCTGGCAGTGCTTTTTGCACCAGCTTCGCCCTGCGACTGGAAGACGTAGACAGGGCGAACATATTCGCCTTCGCTATCGCCATATCCTCCATCATCATGTATGGTTCACCCTTTTCAATTATGGTAAGCTAAATTTTTATATCTAGTCTAATAGTAATATATTCATAATATTTCAACTATGGACTTTACATGCAGAGATTAGTTATTCAAACAAAGAGCGTGGAGTTTATGCCTTTCTTCCTCTCGCTGTCCCTGTTTCTGTATGGTATTTGCCAGATTTCTTTCCGCTCACAGTTTTTAGTGTAAGTATAATGATGGGACTTTTTCCGGCAAGTATACCGGGTCACACAAGTAATATAGTAATGAGTAGAGTATCGTTCCCACGAGGATTAAGGCTAACAATTACCAATTTCACCAATAAAGATTATATTCGGAAGGATTAATAATTTGGATTGAAGGCAGCCCCGGATTGAGCTGCTGCAATTAACTAAGTGACAACTAAATAACAAAACTCCAACAATATCGTAACAACTGTAAGAAATAATCTAAATGTGAGATGTGTAATAAGAATGAGAAAAGTTAGGGGTTGATTTCATTCACTTGCAATTCGATTTCCTCATAGACAAGGTAATCTCAGAATCAATACTGGACTACTTATTTCAGTTACAATTCCTTTGTTGTTGGTTCATTTCCTTAAAGTGATTGAACCCAATTCCTTGGTGATACAATCCTCCCTATACTAATTACTTGCCCAATTCCTTGTTACAACCAATTAATTTAGGGGATTTGGTTCTAGGAAATTAATCTAATACCACCTAAACGAAGTTATCTATCCCTAGATTAACTCAATTTAGGACAGAATTTATAGAGCACATCCGGATCTTACTATTCCTAGTGTTGAACCGAATCTCTTAACCATTCAAATGGTAGCTAAGCATTTAAAGGCATTAAGAACAGTAAATTCTGTTCAACAAAAGAGGTTGTACTAAAACAAGTTTATTCAATATTGAAACTTCATTACAAATGAATTACATCAAACCCCTAACAATAAGAATTTAGCTACTCATACTTGAATTCAATAAAAATAAATCAGTATTCAACATGAGATGAAAAGAAAAGAGAAGAAGAAACTCTATGACGATCCAGTCCCGATTACTGCCCCTTGCTCTCTAGTTCTTCTGCTCTTTTCTTCCCAAGTACGGCCTCTCTTCCCATGCATCAGATTTCCCTTTTTATATCTGTGCAGGATTAGGTCACTTGGTCAAAAATAGCTCGAACACGGCCCTGACACGGCCGTGTTCCTTTTCTGGTCCTGGGCGTGTCACTTAAGTTGCATTTCTGGTCATCGAACACAGGCTCTGACACGCCCGTGTTCCTTCTGATCACGGCCGTGTTCTTTCTCAGACATGGCCCGTGCTCATCTTTGGCCTGGGCGTGTCTTGACTTTGTAGCCTCTGCCTGTTCAACACGGCCCCTCACACGGCCGTGTCCTTCTCTTTTCTTGACCGTGTTTGCCCTTAGACTGGGGCTTTGTTCTCTGGACGTTCTGCTTGATCAACACGGCCTTGGACACGGCCGTGTCTGTTCCTGTCTGAGGCCGTGTTTGTCCATGAGCTTGAGCAGTAGCCTCTGGATGGTAGACACGGGGTACACACGGCCGTGTTACTGCCCGTGTCTAGCAGAAAACTTGGTAGAATGCTGCTGTCATTGCCATTTTCTCCATGAATTGCTGCCAAATTCTTCTCATTTCCAAATTACCCATCTTGGTACCTGTCAAAACCAATTTATGGATTAAACACCATGTTTATAGAGAATTTGCTTGCAATGCAGGTAAAAATTCAGTATTAAAACATGGGTTGTATAGTTCTAAAAGACAAGTATCATATAATCTTTTCATAATTTATGGCTCGGAATTGGACAAGTATAAAAAAGTTTCTAATTAAATTATAGAAATAAGTTTTCTGGTTTCATGGTTTAGTAATGGAAATGGAACTGAATCTGATAGAGTCTCATGGTTGGTGTCGCAGATATGTCATATTGTTGGTTCTACTTTAGGGGCTCTGCAGCTGGTATTTTATTGCATATTCGACAGGAAAGGTGCTTCAAAGAAGGCCACAACAGAAGAGTCCATGGAGACGAAGCAATCCATTGCAAATGGAGCTCAAGAGGGACAGGTCTGAGAGGCCAATCACCTCGTTGTCTTCTTGTTGTAACTTTGGAGTATTTGTATAAAAATATATGTTTTTACTAAATAGAAATAATGAGAGACTGATGGCTTTAATTATTGTATTATGGCCAACGGCCATATTCTCTATTGGCTGAAAACTGATGCGATCTAATGGCCATGGCTATTAAAGGTGATACTATATGGCTTTATATCTATGTTTAATTGTGGTTTTAAGTGTGTCTTTATGTGCTAATAATACACCAACGGCTAGTAGCTAATAGACTCCCGCGTGTGTGTGCGCGCATGCGTGTGCGTGTGTGTGATTTATTTTTAATTTTCCAGGCTCAAAAACAACACTTGTATATATGCTTGTGTTTTACTGCTTCAGAAGAAAATGCCAATTTTAGCTGATAATTTTGCATATGGACAACAGAAGCATGTTTGCATGGAACCATGAATTTTAATTCTTAGCTCTCTTTTTTTGTTGAGGCCATCTGAGTGATATTCTGGTTTCCTCAGTTTCATTGATAACAAGTAATGATAAAATTCACAAGTTTTGCGCATAAAAACGTTTCTCAAATTGTTGTGTGGAATAATCGAAATTCATTCCATCCTACGGTACTTAACTTTTCTTAATTTAATTTAGGTTTTATGACAGAGATCATTTATGGAATATGTGTATAAAGTTTTTGGGTTTATCATTATTCTCTTACTTAAATTGAATTATCTGCCACAATACCTAGAAAGTTGGTAATACCATCATAAACATTTTAACAAGTAAAAAATCATCATCTGAATTTTGACACTAGCAAACATAAATAGTTTGAGATCCTAGATTCGAATTCACATTTCTTCGTATCCTTAATTAGAAAAAACAAAAAGCGTGGAGTTCATGCCTTTCTTCCTCTCGCTATCTGTTTTCTGCATGGTACTTGCTGGCTTTTTCTTAATGGTGTAAGTACAATATATCATCTCATAGTTTTTGAGGCCGTGAAAGTATCAAAACATTTAATTGAATTGTAGAATGGGATTGTTGTTACATTGTTCTCCATCGAAACTGATAAAGATTCATGGATGGTGTTGTAGATATTTCATGTTGCTGGTCCTGTCTTTGGGGCACTACATGGTATTTTATTACATATACCACAAAAAAGGTGCTTCAATGAAACCCACATTTGAGGAGGAATCCATCATGAAGCAATCCAACTCTAATGGAGATGAAGAGACAAGAGTCTAAGTGGCCAATAACCACTTCTGAGTATGACATTACTCTGTATTGAGGAAGTCAGTGTTACCATAAACGTTTTGACAAGAAATCAATGCTTGAGGTTATCATTGGATATTCATAATTATATATGCATGTGCCTCTCTTTCAGAATCAACACCAAAAATTGCCATTTGTATCCTCAAGGTAACTCTCCCTACGTTGTTTATGATTCACCATACAAGACCAAATATCGTCATCGTATAGTTTCCTCTGATAGTAAATTAATTTTAGGGGGAATGATGAAGTGTTGCTCCTTAGAAGAAGAAGAAGAGAGTGTTCACAGCTAGTTGTGTACAAACTAGAAACAGGGAAGATAACAGAGACAGACAGCACCTTGGGAAACTATATACCCTCAACGTAGAACATGGCATGGGTGACACAAGGAAAAAGAAGATTGAAGAAGAATTCATGTGAGAATTGGTACACAGAAAGAAGGGATTTAAGATTCATATCATGTTTCATGTCTAATGTTCTAGTTGCTTATTGTTCTTTGCATTAGTGTTAACCTCTGTGATTAATTTGTGTAATTATTATTCAAGTTAGCTAAGATTAAAATTCTAAGATCAAGGAAAAATATATTTTTTTTATATGCATTAATTTCTAAAACTAGTGTGGTATATTGTTTTCTCGTTTTAAAATCCATTGTATTTGTAATTAATTGCGAACTAATTATTTAGAATTAATAATCATATGCACCTCTTTGTGTTCCCAAATTAGATAACATATTTGTGCCAAAAAAATAAACTTAAATACATGAATTTTATGTCATTCCATTCAACTCCATCATAAATTTTACTCATATCTAACTCCATAGCTATTTGTTAAAATTTTCAAATTTACCAAATACACCGTTAGACTATATTTCCCCCCTCATGTCATGTCCCTACAGTGTATATATAGTAATAAATAGTTAAAATGTATAAAATCTATAACTAAAAACAGTCAATTGGTAGTTCTTAAATTACTAATAGAAGAGTACAATTGGAGAAGGCCTTGGGCTTGCATCCAAAAGTCCCAAATGCCTAAAATCTATTAACCAAGGACCAGTGGNAAAAAAAAAAAAAAAAAAAAAAAAAAAAAAGGACCAGTGGAATTTTCAGAAGAAGGAAAAAAGCAAAAAGAGAGAGAGAGAGAGAGAAAAGACCGGGACGAACCAAGAAACTTCGTCACATCAGTCTGAGTATCAGCTCCCTTTCTGACGAGTAACGAGAAAATTACGCCATTGCAGTCAGCTTAGCTATCATGTTCTTCGATTTCGTTTAGGTAAAATCTCTCTCCAAAATCCTTAATTTGTTAATTATTATTGCCTTTTAAGGGAAGAAAGAGAAAAATTCTCATTATATATCACTTAGAATCTCTACTTTCCTTTCTAATTCTGAGCTTTTGGTAAAATGCCCATGATCATATGCTGGGCCAACTACTTTTTTTTTTTATTTTTTTTTTTTTTTATTTTTAATTCAGAGTAGAAATTGAGTGGCATTGGAACTAAGAATCCTTAATGGGTTTGTGCTGATTTAATGAAGAAATGGAGGGTGAGGAGTAAGCAAACATATAGAGTCATTTTCTGGGGTTACTACAGAGTAGTCGAATAGGGTAGGAAGTGAATTGGAGTTTAGAAAGTGGAAATGAGTTATGCTTTTCATCTGCAGATAGTTTTCAAAGTTTAATTTTATTTTTTTTCCAATTAAAATTATCCTGTTCGTGGGTTACCATGACTGGTTTTCTGCATCCCCTTCAACCCAAAAAGAGCATGGAAAGAATTTCTTTGAAGAAGGAAATTGAGAAGGCCTTTTCTTGGGGAGGAAAGTTATATTATTTTCTTCTAATAGTTGAGTGACCTGTGCCATCGTGTACCGGTGAAAGTTCTCTTGTTATGGTTATCAGATAGTTAAGGTAGCCGTTCATAGTTATCTATCAATCTAGTAGCATATAAAGGGAAGAGTAAATTGTGGATTCTCTTTTCGATTGCAGACTTGTGTAAAGTGCTGAGAGTCTGAGACTCTGGCCTTGACAGTCCTAGATAACTAAGACAATGCTTCCTGGCAGGAGTGATCATTGCTCCAATTCATGGTTCATTCTGAAGTTTCTAATGTCATTTGATATTAGTGAATGATTAGATATTGTGATCACTGTCACAGGAGTTTCCCCCCCATAACTGGGCTAGGTATGTTTTATTGCCAAATGGAGAGAAAATTGCTGTCAACCTAAATTTCTATTCAGCAATTTTGTCATTCTCGTTGATAAATAGCCCTGAAAACGTTCTGGTTGATCATTTTAGATATTTATCCTTCATCTTTTTTTATTTTTTTTCAAGCTGAATGTGGTATTAACTATGTTTTTGACAAAAGGAATTTTTGAGATTACGATCACCTAATTTTGGAAGAGAAACCCTGATGATTTCCATCTCCATTTATCTAACACTTCCTTGCAGATATGAACCGTTGGAGTGGAATTTTGAGAGTCCCATTGTATCCCAATGGCAGGACTTACTATAGAGTTGGTGCATCTCTCTGCCTTTCTTCTGAACCCAAAACTCTAAATGTAAGTTCCTTGAACTCAAAAGCTTATAAAAGCAGTAGCACATTTCTTGCATTTCATCGCATAAAAATGATAGGTTGTCTCTCTATAATTGTTACATGTAGCTTTCATATCTATTTTTGTTCTTTCAAAAGTAGAAAGTTGTAGGCTTGTAGCTCTTAACTTACTTTAAGTTTTTAACTTCCTCTTGTTCGTGAACATATTTAATGGTCCAATAGTGTGCTTTTAATAAGAGCATGAGAAGAAATCTGTTTATCATTTGCTTCTCATTGTGATAATATATCAATAGTGATAATCTCTTTCTTCTAATTATGTGGGTTAGTTCCCAGAATGGTGGCAGATATTTTTGGATTGAGGGGTTTATAAATGAAGTTTTTCCCCCAATATGGAAGATTAAAATGAAGCCTTTAATGGGGTTGCTCCTTTGGATTCAGAAGTTAATGTTTCATTTTAATTGTGTTTATTAATCTTCTTCTGCCTTTGTTTTCTCAATCTCAGATAAGACTCCTTTCTACCAAGTATATCACTATTCCCCTTTTTCATAACAAAGTATTAATCACTTGAAAATCTTGTCATTTGGTGCAGGTACCTTCAGTAAATGCCATCTTTTTCCTTGGTGATCGAGTTGAAGGGACTGGTAATCCAGTGATTGAGAGGCTATCAGATTTACAGAAACTATCTGAAATTCTGGTGTCAAAATTTGGTTCTTTCATCAATGCTTGGGTTATTGAGGCTTCTGTTTTTAATGGGCCTTTTGCGGTCTATAAGGACTTCATATCTTCTCTGAATCAATATGGAGAGCCAAAGTCATACAGCCCAATTGGATTCCCAGCATCTACCTCAACTGTCTCACTCCTATCAAATTGCCTTGAAGAAGTATGCCTCTGCTCCTTATATGCTCCAAATTCACTTCTTTTCAGTTAGGACTATATCCAATGTCCTTGTAGAAAATGTTGATTCACAGTACTGTTTTGGCTCATTCATAAAAATTGAAATAGAAAGAAATATTTGTGTACTGGTGTGTAGAGTCTTCACTATTTCTGTTCATATTGTACGGCTTCGATATTCTTTGATAAGTCTTAACTTCTAAGGCTACTGTTACTCGCACTTCGTTTGATTGGGTCATGGATTTCTCTCTCTGTCTCTCTCTCTTTTTATTCACTACAATTTGAGTTTAAATGGATATGAAACTGATGCAAGTGTACTCCTTATCTAACCAGGTTGCAGCTCTTTAGCTTCTTTGAGTAAATTATCTCTTATGGAGACTATCAGCAAAAAAAAAAAAANAAAAAAAAAAAAAAAAAAAAAAAAAAAAAAGGGATTTCTAAACTCAATTCCAATATGCTGCATAATAGGAAATAATGTTTTTGCAATTCTGCAATAGTAAAAGCAATTCCAATTGACTTTCCCTTCATGCATTGTATCGCATGTTTTGCATAATAGTCTGCAAACTGCAACTTGCAATCACTGCTTGCATTAAATGGTTCTCATATTCTAAGCTTCTTTATATTGCAGCTAAAAAAGGCCATTTCAGGGAGGCAGATGGATCTTCACTCAGGCTCCACTCCCTTGTCTAGTTTCTATCACCCCAAGACAATTATTCTTGGATTTAGCAAAGGTGGAACTGTTATTAACCAGCTAGTTACAGAACTTGGATTCTCAGATATTGGATCCAATGAAAATTCACGCCATGTGGGACAGCCAACAGACACTAAGTTCTGTGGAAGTGACGAGATCCATATAGTACCTCAAACAAAGGAGAGCTTTCTGAACAGCATCTCTGAGATTCATTATGTGGATGTTGGCTTGAACTCTACTGGTGCATACTTAACCAACCACGATGTAATTGAAAGAATCTCCAAAAGGCTCATACAAGGAGCTCCTGGAATTCGGTTTATCCTTCATGGAACTCCCAGGCAATGGCGTGACAACAGGCGAGACTGGATACTTGAAGAAAAAGACAAATTGCTCCATCTGCTTGAATCTGAAGCTCATAAGAGTGAGGGGAAGTTACAAGTATATGAAAGATATTATTTTGCTGATAGGCCTCCAGACCTGCAGATGCACTTTGAAATAATTGAAAATATAGATGTTACTTAAGTTTATAGGCAACACAAATATGTCTTATTTATCAAGATGGTTGTAACTATTGAGTGTTCTGATGAAATGTTATGTCAAAAAAGGTGAATGTAAATTTACTATTCCCTTGCCAAAGCAACTTCATTGTTTCCTTATCCTTTATCTAATTGTGTTTTTATTTATGGTTGTTTATCATTCACACTTGGCTTTTTTGGTAGCTATCTCTCAAGAAGATTAATATAAAAGCATTTCTCAGAGTGAAGTATGATGCTATGGCTAAAAAAATTAACTCCTTGAAAAGAGCAATAGCAGGGAAATTCAACTCCATTCCTCCATATCCCCAGCTAGAAAGGTAGTTATGGTGGCTGTACTTTATAATAAAGCCCTTGAGATATTTAGTATTTGCATTCCCTATGTGCTGCCTGAGAATTGAGATCTAGCCACTTTCATTTCAGTTATTTTTAAATTTAAATCGAAGTTGGAATTGTAAATTACATTATAAATGATTCTGATCAAAATATGAAAGTTAAAATTGTGAGGCCAATCATTAAATCAAACCAGAATTCATGGTGTTAATTCTGTATGTCCAAAAGTTTAAATTGAAAGTTTAGAACCTAACTGGCATAATACTTCTTCAAACATTAATGCAAGAAACGAAAAACAATATATCCTATTAATCAACCTTCCCTAATATAGAACCTTTGAAGCATCTTCAATTATATGAAATCAAATTTCTCAACCTATTCAAAGGCTTCTACCAAGTTTGTCCAACTAATCTTACCATATCTCCATGAAAGCAATCATCCCACCAATAGCTTACAGTTTTCACAAAATTGAGATAGTCATGTCCTAAAATAAGGATCAGACAATTTGAAACTCAAACTTCATTAACTACTGCATCATCCTCTAGGCTTCCCATCTCAGCTTCCTTCTCACTATCTTCAACATTGTTGATACCCTTGTACCACTTGGCACAAAACAAGTAAATCACAAAGTCGACAGCTGTAAGCCCTGCAAGGAGAAAGAAAAACCTATCCAAGTGGCCTGTGTTCAAGTTACTTGGAATCCACCCTGGGTTGTTTCCTCTTGCTGTAATCGCCATGACAATGCTCACCAGCAGGCTACTTACGTAGTTTCCAAGAGCCATCGAAGCCATGCAAAGTGAGCTCCCAAAACTTTTAATTCCATCTGGGGCTTGCCCATTAAAGAACTCTAATTGGCCTACGTACATGAAAACTTCTGAAGAACCAACCAGAACATATTGTGGTATTTGCCAAAAAATGCTCATAGTACTGGTTTTCTGCTCAGGAATAACATGTTTGAGTCTTTCAACCTCTGTGACACCAGCTGCAATCATTGCTAACATTCCAATAATTAGGCCAATTCCCATTCTTTGAATCTCAGTTAGTCCCTTTGGATTACCACTTAATCTTCTAGCCAACGGCACAATGATTTGGCGATAAACTACGGCGCAGAGAAGGACACTGCAAATATCAAATGCAGACATGCTGGCGGCTGGTAAATGAAATTTTCTAACGTAGGAGTTCATGACATCACCTTGCTCCACAAAAGTAGAAGCCATTTGCGTGAACACAACCGAATAAATTATGGTGCACAGCCAGACGGGCAACATTCTTAAGACACATTTCACTTCCTCAACTTGAGTTACAGTGCAAAGCCTCCATCTACTCTTCTGCTCATACGCATCATCCTGTGTTGATGTTGCCGCCTTGTCTAAGAACCTGCCAACATCAATGAATGATATTAGTTTTAAAACATACATTTATCAATTATGTGGACAAATTAAAAGACCCAAGGTTTGAAATTGCAATTTGCAACCAATAAAACAAGCATATTTTTCACCATTACTGTGCATTCTAATGTTTTGGTTTCTAAATTATGTAGTCATTCGCTATTGAGCATGTTATTATTCTGCAGAAAAACTATAGAAGGAACTATATCATTTTGTTTCATCAATTTGATCTAAATTAAAAAAATCTGTAATTCGTAATCAAATGTCAACACTTACCCAAATTCATCACTATGCAAAATCTTCCTACTCCCTTTTATAGCAGATTCTGGACCTTCTACCTCATAAAGTTCGTCTGCCTTTGATGTAACGACACTCCATTTCCTCGCAGCAGCCACAAATACCTGAGAAACTCTTATTACAGGGTTTCCACTTGGCTTCAAATACTTATACCTTGGAGTTCCTACCAAGAATGACAACAAGGCTAGGACAGCAGAGCCTAGTGAAACTATGAAACCCAATGTCCACATTCCTATATCCTCATAATGAACTAATATGGTGTTGGAGATCAAAGATCCAGAATTGAGGGCAAAGTAAAAATAACAGAAGAAAGCTTCTTTTGAGTTCTTCTCTTGTGGATTTTTCTCATCATATTGATCACCACCAAAAGTTGCCAAGGTGGGTTGATGTCCTCCATAGCCTAGTGCTATTAGATATATTGACAAGTAGAAAAGTATAATACCAAATGAGGATGTGGGCGTACATGGTGCCATTTCAGTACCACACCCATCTGGTTTGATCAAGAAAACCCAAGATGCCAGTGACAACAATCCCAATCCCTGTTAAACACAAACAGTCACAAACATATATGTGTAGCATGTCAGAAATTTCATAGTTGTAGAATTTGGTTGACTAAAATATTTGAATTATTATAGACAAATACTAATGATATATTACCAGAATAAAGAAGATCTGAAAAATTATGCAAGTTAAGTAACGACCCCAATATGAATCACTGAAGAATGCTCCAATTAGTGAGAACATGTAAACAGTTCCCGTCCACTTGCTGACACTATTTGCAGCATGTGCATTGTCTTGATCAAGGACTCTTGTAAGAAAAAGCACCAAATTCACTCCAACTCCAAAGAAAGCTAGTGTTGCTAGTGCTTGATTCACTACATTAATTGTGTAAAAGAATGGAAAATTAAAGGACAGAGAAGAAACCAAAGAAAGGAATTTCTAAGAGAGTAGAAATGAAAGAGGCAATCAATCAAACAAATGAAGGGATCAATTTAACATGAACATTCTTTTGATTTATAGTGTATTGACCTACATAGCAAGAGGCCTGCAATTTTCGACCCCCCTCTACTTTTCTTTGCAGTCAGCTCTTCTGTGTAGCTTCCATCTTCTTCTATCACCTGTTTATTTTCCAAAATAACATATATAAGAAAAGGACAATTCTTCTTTTGAACAGAAATAATTTATGATTTCTTAATCCATAAGATCAGCATATATATATATATATAAACAGTTACTTTTCAGCAAAACAGTTTATGTTTTTTACATGGCAACAAAGAAGATTGAATCCTTGATCTTCAACAAACTTCTCAAAAATCTCTTATCACTTTGTACCAAGTAACTTTGAAACTGTGAAGTCAAAACTGAAACTAGAAATGACAAAAAAAATAGAGTACTATATTTGATATATTAGAACTCACTTTTGTCCCCTTACTATAAGAAAGAAAGTGAAATAATAGTTTACTTATTAGCCAAAAAGAAAAGAAGAAGAAGAAAATAATAGAGTTTCCTCCCCAAGAAATAATTAAATTGACCATATTGAATAGATGACTTACCTCAATTGCAGCATCATTGGTGGGGTTGACAGAGTGAGGAGTGGCCATTTGAGGTTCTATCTGCCATAATTAAAAATCTATTTTAGACTAATAATTCAGCCTAGAGAGCAAAGGAGTGATCCACACAATATTTCCACATTTTAGGTTCAGAAATAATTTTTCTAAGTTCTGTTGTTCTTCCATTCTTAATTGTCAAAAATTGTTTTCTCTATGTTGTCATGTCATTTTGTGGTGAACATTTTTCTGATATTTAAAAGGGGTGGAACCAAAGGGAACAGATGCTACAGAAGGCTAAGTGTGTTTTAGTACCAGATGGCGCTTCTTGTAAAACTATGATCAATTACTTAGTGAAAACAGCTAATGGTTTTTGTGTTAAAAGAGCTTTCACAATTTCAATGAAGCTATAAACCAATTGGAAAGCAAACCTTTACTGATCTTCAGAAGAAAAACTAAATAAAAAAAAAAAATAGATACTTTCCTTTTTCAAGAGTTTTTTATTTCTCAATATTATCACAATAATAACAACACAATATATTCTTATTTCGAAGAAAATTAGTACATGGCATAATAGAGCTAACTATTAATGAATAATAAACAAAATGAACTTAATAACCTTTTGCGGAACTTGGTAATAGAAAGAGTGAACTTCTCTGGAATTGTGTCAAACTCCGGTGACGGGAAAGGGGAAGAACCAACAATGAAAAACACCGATATTATCCAAGCAAAACCTTTTGTCATTTATGGTGAAAACGTAGAGCAAAATTTAGCCAAAGCAAAATGCTTCTTTGAGTTTTTCTCAATCCCAACCCTCAAAACCAATGATATAGTTTGCATGCAAAGCAAAACCCTTTCTTTTTCTCTTGTGTTACGATGTAAATTCTCCTTTTAAAGCTCACTAGGCTTTTCTCAAGTTTCAATCAAGCAACTCGGATCTTAGTTTACCAGTTTAGTAACATGTCATATATATTGATGATAAGGTTTTACTATTATTGCAATCTATAGGCGAAACTTTTGGAAACGAAAGTAGAAGCTTTTGTGAACTAAGGACTCGGTTTGCATGTAATAAGGGAGAAACGGTCTTATGCAGCTATGTAGTTTTTTTTTTTTTGGGGTACCAGGGCTTTATATATATTTTTTAAATTAATTAATAAAATGTGATTCTTTTTTTAATCTCTTTGTTAAGCTACTAATTGATTGGATTTATAAAAGAAAACATCTTAATGGTTGAGTATTCATACTTTATCATAAAGATATTTTGTTCAAATCTCATTTGAACCATGCATGTAGACTTATGAAAAAAGATAAATTACTCTATATTGTGTAGTCTCCGCTTAAAAAGAAAAAATATATATAATTTTTTGCTGGTCCTATAGCTAAAACATTAAGTTGGATGATTCATTTTTTATTTTTTTTTATCATCCTTCATATATACAAAATACACAAGCACATTTAGTATGGTCAATGAATCTTTTAAATAGGTTGAGGTTTCAAGTTCAAATCCTCATTCTCTTATATTCTGAATTAAAAATTCTAGTTTTATTCACTAATGATCATACACACACAATATATTTCGTTGATAGGGGCTTTTCATTATTTGTCATCTAATCTGCCATTCTACCTTATAGTGGAACAGAAACCTTATTCCTCAGCAACTTTGAGGAAATTGATGCTAAGACAATTCTGGGCATTGTTATTAAATATAGTGACGACACATTGATATGGAATTCTTCGGAATAGCCCTCTTATGTTATCCACTTAGGCTATCTGGCTGCATTGCATTACGTATTCGTTATCCAAGCCCTGCTGAGAGCCCAAACCATGCATGGCCAAAATCATAAACCCCGAAACTTTTTAATATGGAGATTCCTGCATGACAGCTTGCATGCATGCAGGTTCCAGTTTATAACAACACTATATAAGTTTTCTCCAACTTGTGCAGTTTGCCATAATATAGAAGAATCTAAAATTCATTAGTTGGTGTTGTGTCCAAGAGCACTTCAGATTTCCTCTATCTACTAGTCTTGAATGGTAGAGAGCTATTGTAGAGAATCTTCGTCGCTGGAGAATGGAAAAGTGAAGATTGGTGTAGCTACTTGTTTGTTGTGGTAGATTATGAAATCACGGAATGAGTTTTTCTTAATGGCAAATTTCTAGAGAGTCATGTGTTAAATCAAGCCACTAATGAGTTTTGCTCTTCTAATCTAATGAGATTAATTTCATGTCTTCTCCTCTTGGTTGCCTTCTCGTAGTACCATTCGTGCTCTTGGGAAGTCCCTTTGTGTTCTGTTTTTCCTCGTAGTTGTCCCTTTGCAGTTTGCAGTAAGTGCATACTACTCTTGTCTAACCCTATTCATCTATCAATGAATCCTTACCTTTATATATATATATATATATATATATTGGGTTAAACATTGGTTACAAGTTAATAATGCTCAGCCTCTTAAATGAGCAAATGGACATTCCTTAAAAAATAAAAAATAAACAAATGAATGAAAGTTACGTTTATTTTCTTGAGAAATAGTTTAATTTCGTGAATTATGTTCTATAATTTATAGAATTATAATAAAATCATTTCATTTATTTTATAACTAACTTTCTTTCCCTAACAAGTGAGCTCTTTTTTTTTTTTTTTAATATTTCACAAAATAATAAAAAACTTGAATAGAATCCTTACTAAACAAGGCTAGAATATATATTTTAATTTATTTATACATTATTTTAATGTGTTTTTGAAATTTACTATGAATTCATAATTACTACTTCTAATATATTGGATCTATGGATCAACAAATGAAATCCACAATATACCAAAAATTAATATCATTCCTATTTCTATTAATTCATAAAATTTATCACCCATACCGTTGCTTGAGTCCTACTCCCCGACGCCCAGCGGCCTGCGCATCGGCGCGGGAATAGTACTAGTAATAATAATGGCAATTGCCTCTTGGCTGAACAACGAAAAAACTCGAACTCTTCACTTAATAGCTTGATTTAAGGCTGTGAAAATTTATTAGTAAAGCATTCTAGGTAAACTTTATCTTTAATTCTAGTGCACACTAACCAGTATAAGTTTTCATTTTGCCAAAATATTAATAAATAATGTAAACCTAGTCCATGTCTATGCCAATGATTGGATGAATCTTGAACGTAGAAGGAACGAGCTTTTCCCTGTAGCCAAACGCAGGCCCTATATAAACAAGTCGGTCTCCCCCTCTTTTCTGGAAATCGAATAGTGAGACACCGCGGCTTCTCGGGCTACTCTCTACAACGTTTCACTGGCCCCTTCCTATCTCCTCGTCTGTCTCGTGAAAAAGCTCAATTCTTTCTCTTCCTCTCTGTGACTCCAATCTTCTCTGTTCTTCTAATGGCTTCTACGATGGTGGGTTGCGTTTAATTTCTCTGTAATTTTCCATATGTAGTGATTTTTCTTTGTGTTCCTTCGTTTCTATTTGCTGAATATATTTGACTTTTTTCTCCTCTCTGATGTGTAAATTTGGTTTTAGGATGATACTCGAGGTTCATTCGGGTCAAAAAGATTTCGGAACGATGGTAAGTATCATTTATTTGATGCTTTTTGCTGCAAGTGCTTGCTTTTCTCTCTTCCTCGTAAAATTTTTTAAGTATTAAGGAGGAACCGACATTATCCTTTTAATTGTCTGTTCTATGTCAACTTTTTTCAAATTTACATACTAACATAGCGGTCATGTTTTGGTTAGATATCCCATGTAGTGCAGAAAGTCAAGGAGAGCATATGTACTGTTTGCCTGCTTAAGCATGTCTCTGGAGTAGTTTGTGGGTCTGGGTTTATGTTAAAAATGCTTTAATTTTTGAATGGTGGCAGATATGCTAGTGTCTCATGAAAAGTTCTTCTAATTATTTTGCTTATATGTTAGAGAGATTTGGAAGCTGGGTGAAAATTTATCATCCAGTTTTTTTTTTTATTATTATCTTATTTGTGTAGAGTAGCACAATTTTTCTGCAAAAATAGGTTTTCTTGACAACTTAGGATGGGGATCGCAGTTGTGCTTTACCTGGAGAAATATAACTTATTTGTGTAGAGTAGCACAATTTTTCTGCAAAAATAGGTTTTCTTGACAACTTAGGATGGGGATCACAGTTGTGCTTTACCTGGAGAAATATATTATGATGGATTCAGTTTATTCTTAAGAGACTGTCTGTTTCTCATGTGATCAGCTTCACGTAAAGATGGAGACTGGACCTGCCCTAATTGTGGAAACATAAACTTTGCCTTTAGAGTTGTTTGCAACCGGGCAAATTGTGGTGCTTCAAGACCTCCTGTAACTCCAGTAAGTACTTGACTTTTCTAGATTATGATTGAAGTTTTTCTTTTGGGTGAATGACCCACTTTATTTGGAAAAGATTATGAGGGCAAAGTTCTTGTACATTGTACGTATAAATGAGGATGCTATTGAGGCAAAAGAAAAATAGAGAAGGAAAAAAATATATGCAACAAGTGAGGACCTTATATTGTTTCTTGTTTTCTAATAATTTGTGCCAGTTAAATTTTTTCTTGGCACAAACAAACATATGTTTCTTTCTTTTGATTGCAACTTGAACAGCCTAAGCTTCTGTAATACTTTGAGTAGGTGCTGAATGAGGGTTGAGATGTTACGCTCTGAAAAGAATTTCTACAATGCATGGTTGTTAGACAAATAGAATATGTGCATGTTAATCATTTACCTCCTCTGGTATTAAGATAAAATAACACTAAGATCAGGGTTCTTTGTATACGTCATGTACAGTTCACAGGGTAGGCTAAAACGCTGGAAAAATATGAGAGATATAAATTACCCCCTCTGATAGTCATAGTAGAGTATAAGGTTTGTTAGGACTTAGGAGCTAAGTGGGTGATCCAATTTAATGGGAAAACAATAGGTGCATAGTGCACTAGAGAAAGGAAAAAAATGTAATGCATTAAACATGATTCTTTGAAGTAGGTTGACTTTGCATGTTTTATTAACGACAGCTAGTGACATCTGTAGTGTCTGCATGCTTCATCATTTCTGTTAAATTATATTATAATATTTGGGAAAAAAATTCTTAAATTTCTCATTCCTAACAACCTTGTTCCTTTAAACCCTTAACTTGCTAATACAACCTCCATCACATCCATCTCTCTCTCTTGTTGTTTCCTGCACTGTTATCCAGCCAGCCATTGCTGATGACTGACTTCGCAACCATGGCCTTTTACAGGAGCCACAATATACATTTTTTGGTCATTTTATTCTAGTATGAAAGCAATTTTTCACATGGAAAATGTATACTGTAGGATTAGTTTGCTGATCTGTGCAATGCATTCTGTAAAGAGTCTAAACACAAATACACATTACTGTAAATAAAGTTTGGGATTGTTGTTATGTTGGCTGCAAGGCTTCTTTGTGGTTAAGATTAATTAATAAAAACAAACAATTTTCCTTTCTTTATTTTTATTTTATGCTATATAAATTTTCATTTTGGTAAGTGCATAACTGGTTGATTTTTACAGCCTGCCCCTGTTACAAGTCCTTATAGCAACACTCATCCCTTCTATTATGGAGGCGTTCAAGCTTTTCCTCCACCGTATGGAGTGTCTGGCAGGTTTGGGTCCCCGATGCCACATTCTGGTCTAAATTATGACTACAGTCTCTATGCTAGTCCTCGTGTCCCATATGGTCCAATGCTGCCATTTCCACCTGGAAGTTATGGAGGTGCTCTCAATAAGTGCATCTGTTATTTACACTCCGGCTGCTTTTTCGTTGCTTGGAGATTACAATACTCTGAATAAGAAAATATAATCATAATTTAAATATTATGAGCTGTGACTATGTTTCATATGTGTTGGACACCATCACTCATTTTGACTCTTCTGAAATCATTGCATCGAGTATTTCGGTGTGTCTCTCTTGTATGTATGTTTGATGTTAGTTTTCATTGGACCAGGTTTTAGTTATGGTCCAAGGCCTAGAATCAATGATTATGGATACGGCTTTCAGGGTCCTCTGTGGGCTGAAGCATTGATACCTGATAATTTTGCCTCTCGGAAACGCCGTGGAGGTATTTTCTTTTGCAATCCTCTTTACATCCATTCTTGTATGGTATAATATTTATTTTCAACATTTAATATCTTTTCATGTCTAGAATTGCGATATTTTTGTAATCTTTTGTGTTTTGGATATTGGTTGTGATATTTCTAGTTTGTTGAAGTGGCTTTTGCAGTATGTGATCTTACCTAGAAGTTAGGTTTTCTTTATCCTTCTATCTAATGTCATTTTGTTGAGCATTTACATGCTGTTTGATCTGTCTGTGAAAAGGTTAGCTCAATGGTCAATGGAAAGCATTAACTTGGTTTAGTAATTGTAACCTGGCTTTACGATATGGATACCTATATCTTGATGCCAGGTTGATTTTTGAACCCCCCTAAAAATAAAAATAAAAAAATGGTTTTGTTATGAATGCTCACCTTTTTACCATAGAATAAAATTTTGGATAGTGATTTTTAATTCCGTGTAAATGGAAAAGTGATTGTAGAAATATCTTGAACTTGACAGTTACTTGTAATTTGTTCTTCCCAGCTACAACTAACCTGTATGAACCCTTCTGTCGGCCTCAATCTCGTGCCTAGAATCCAGTCTATTTTACATTTATTTTGAGCATTCCATTAACATGGTACCTTCACCTTCCTGCTTCTGATTGTCAATACAGGGCCAGATGGTTTATATGAAGGGGACTGGATCTGTCCAAAATGTGACAATGTTAACTTTGCCTTTAGAACCACTTGCAACAGGAAGCAGTGTGGAGTTGCCAGACCTGTAAGTGTTTCATATATGGATTTCTTCTGTGTTGCAATGCTTTAATTTTCAATTTAGTTACATGGAAAGATTGTGGCACATGACAAGTGGCGGTCACCATTTTCAATAGTATCTTGAATTGTGCATGAGCTTTAGTTTGTAGTTCATCAATTCATTATAGTTCTATATGCTTGAAATGCATAAGCCCCCAACTCTGAAACTACTAATAAGATGGGGATTAACAATCGAAAAAGTTTGTTTTGATGCCAATGACCTCTTCCTTAAATTTGGGTTTGAACTTTGAAGTGTAGATGAAGGAAAATGTCATCACTATCTTGCGCTGAAGCTAAATTAGTATAAGAATGTAGGTTGCCAGGACCAAATTCCTAGCCATTTGGCCAAAGAGGTATTGGTACCATGATGATTAGCTATTCGTTTTAAAAGCTTAATCTGTCAGGGGAAAGCTTAGGAATGGATTTTATCAATAACAGTTTGAAAGAAGTTGTTTGCCCCATGCGTAATAATATATGAATTTGAGGATGAAACTATATTGTGAATGAAATGCCTTACAATATACATTAGATTTTACATTTTTATCACCACCGAGTTGACTCTGTTTTCAATGATTAGTTGATTATAATTTCCTTCTTTTCTCTGTGTCCTGTATCTTCCTCCCTGGTTTGGGGTGACAGAATCACTTCCTTTCTGATTTTAAAGTCATGATGGTCAATAGCAAACGTCATACTTATACATGCATTATGGCAGTTTATCAAGTGTAAACAAGTACTTTAACATCAAACCTTTGAATCTTGCTTATGTAATACATGTAACGATTTGAGATATTCTTGAGGGTAAGACTAGCTCAACAAGTTTGCATCAAAATATGGAACCATTATATCCTTCAACAGCTACTCATTGTTAATTTAAATGGATCTTCTCCTTACTTAGGCAAAAATCAAAATTTTATGTCTTTCTACCATGGTAGAACATGATTTTAAATCTGTAAATGTTGTCATGATATTCTGATCTATCCTGTGTTGCCTTGGTTTTAATGGAATCATGGAGTTTCCTCGCGTTCAATGTAAGTGTATATACTGAGGTTTAATTTTGCATCTTCCATTATAGGGCTCAAGTCAAGCAAATACAGGTGCTCCTGAAGGCAGTTGGACTTGTAGAGAATGTGGCAATCTCAACTATCCCTTTCGAAATGTTTGCAACCGCAAGGACTGTGGAACTGAGAAACCAACCTCTGCAAATTAATATCACTGTATTGTGTATGTACAGCTTTAGTCTACCCGTCGTCCCCATTTGTAAAGGAAGTATCATTACGGGTTAGGAATTCAGATTACATAGTTAGGAGTGACCTTTTAAAGGGAGAACTTTCTTAGAGATAATCTTGGTTGGATTTTTTTACTGGCAATTTATATGAAGAAGATACTTATTGTTCAAAATGGGATCGTCCGACATTTAAAATTTCATTTCAGTCATTATTATGTGTACTTTTGAATTCATTCTATTCGTCATGCTATTGTTGTTATGGAAGTTATATCATTATTCATCGCTGTAGTAATGCTCGGAGGAACAAATGTGAGTGCATGCATGCATGCCTCTTGATGATTCTTATGACTGAAGTTTGAAAGATGATATATTCTTATTTGTCACTTTCTTTGGGGAAATGTTTCAAAAGGTGATTATGTGGGAACTTTATTCAAAAAATCCATTATTGATATCAAAAAGCCTAAACCAACTAAACTATTGCATTTGTGTAATAAATATTCTCCTAGATTTTGCAGCAAAGAAAAAAAAAAATTCCTCTTCGTTTAGTTTGTTAACAAAACTGTTTCCGGAAAAAGAAAAGAGAACTAAACTGTACCATGACACCAGGAACCAATATGCTTCATTTCATTATAATTGGGGAGAATGATAAAATCAGAATAACTTGAAGATTGAAAAAAAAAAAAAAAAAAAAAAAATAAAAAAAATAAAAAAAGAAAAAAAAAAAAAAAAAAAAAAAAAAAAAAAAAAAAAAAAAAAAAAAAAAAAAAGGTTAATTAGTTAACAGACGTGCAATTATTCAATTGAAGAAATGGTTAATGTTCTTTGGGATCCTAAGTTTTGAATATTTATCTCAAGATAATAACTTTGATAAAAATAAGTAACTAAGTAAATATGTAATGACTACATTAAGCTCAAGAATGCAATTCCCTAAATATAGGTAAATCGCCACTTCAAGATAAGAACAACATGACGTACCCATCTCTTTATTGGCTTGACCGCTCGAGTAAATCAAATGTAAATGTTTGAACATTTTTGCATGAAAGACATTCATGATTCTAAAGTTCCAAAATTGACTTACCTTTTCTTTAGTTTCTTTTCTGGGTAAAAGTCAAGAGATTCATTAAAGCAGAACAAAGTTTCAACTTTCAACACTNTTAAGCTCAAGAATGCAATTCCCTAAATATAGGTAAATCGCCACTTCAAGATAAGAACAACATGACGTACCCATCTCTTTATTGGCTTGACCGCTCGAGTAAATCAAATGTAAATGTTTGAACATTTTTGCATGAAAGACATTCATGATTCTAAAGTTCCAAAATTGACTTACCTTTTCTTTAGTTTTCTTTTCTGGGTAAAAGTCAAGAGATTCATTAAAGCAGAACAAAGTTTCAACTTTCAACACTAACAAGGACTTACCAAACCTGTGGACTTTGGTTATAACAGTTATAGATACCTTCACAAAACTACAGAAGTTAAACTGATTAACTAACCAGTCTAAAATCAGTTAGAAGGATCCTAACATTATTACATAAAGAAGACCTTACCTTAAGGTTCTGCAGAATCGCTAGGACACAGGTTAACAAAATACACCCCAAAAAGTTACGAGAAGCAACTGTCTTCATGCCAGTAGGAAGGCTTGAACTTCTGCTTTAAAAGAGTCAGGAACCTGCAATGGAAAAGCCTCCTGATGCACTACGCTTCCTTGATAATTAAGCAACAGCACTCGAGGACCTGCTTTCCTATTAGACTCCAAGCATGCCCCATCAGTAAAACATAGAATAGTTGCCTTGTTGCTGGCTGGTGTGCTGACTGGGTCCTTTTTTAACCTGCTGGATGGAAGGTTTCGATCTCCTTGCAGTCTTCCTTGTTGCTCTTCCGCCAGGAGGATGAATGTAAGAGAACACTATCTGCTGGCAGGGTTCATCACCACACTCCATTTCGATTTCCTTGCACTCTTCCTTGTTGCATTTAATTTGGGGTTCATGCTCCAAATTCTGTTGCAGGACTTCCCTCATCAACCTTGTTAAAGGTGGAGGGATGTTCTCATGATTGCTTGGCCGATGACCATCCAACCAATAAGACATTAGATGGTCATTTGTTCCATATTCATAAATGGCTAGGTCTTGTTTGCACTCATCCTTCTTGTGTTTAATTTGGGGTTCATGCTCCAAATTCTGTTGCAGGACTTCCCTCATCAACCTAGTTAAAGGTGGAGGGATGTTCTCATGATTGCTAGGCCGATGACCATCCAACCAATTAGAAATTAGATGGTCATTTGTTCCATATTCATAAATGGCGAGGTCTTGTTTGCACTCTTCCTTCTTGTGTTTAATTTGGGGTTCATGCTCCAAATTCTGTTGCAGGACTTCCCTCGTCAAAGGTGGAGGGATGTTCTCATGATTGCTTGGCCGATGACCATCCAACAAATTATAAATTAGATGGTCATTTGTTCCATATTCATAAATGGCTAGGTCATGGTTGTTGTCCTCCGAACCCAAAGCTAGCGAATCCACATGCAAACTTTTGTTGTGTTCATATCCTGAAGGGAAAAGTGCAAAAAGGTCTTCCCTTTGCTGCAATAGGCGAGGAGAGGAGGGTCTTCCTACCCCAAAATGGCTAGAAGCTGGAGCTGACATCTGCACAACCAGGAAGGAGAACAGCCTGAAGTGGGAGGAACAGAAAGGCAAGAAAGAGAAAAACGAAGAGCAGAAAGACTCAGAGAAACAGAAAAGGGCAAGAGGAAAACTAAGGGTCACAAAACATGAAGAGAAAAAACCAAAAGAAAGATTGTTTTTTTTGTCTTGAATAATGGAGAACAAGAAAGCGCATGGATAAACTAAAGCACCAGCAACAAAAGGGTAGACAACAAATAATGGATAATGCCACAAAGGAATGGAAAGCAATGAATAGCAAGAGAGTCTCAGAAGTATAGAAGCATGCTCAAGATCTTGGGAACAGCAAAACTTGAGGGGAAGTTACTGTAGCTCTCCACACGAGAAATATTGGGAAGTCACTTATATCAGATCATGCAACTTGATTATAAGAATCACTTACCTTAAATTTGCATATCAGAGTACAATTATTCTTATAAGATCACTCAAAAGAAGATAAGAGAAAGAGGAGCTACACTAGAAAAAATTAACTATCAACTAGTTATTATCTTATATAACACTACTCTGCGAATCATAATGCTACCAATATGAAAAAGATGCATTAAGAGGACATCAATAACCATTTTAAATTAAAATTTCAAACATATATGGAAATTTCGTGTAAACTAATTAATGAAGTGACATGGCACTCCGCTTGGAAGCTAAGTAAATAATGTTTTCTCCAACAGATAAATAATAGCCATTTCCAAATACTTCTAGAGAGAGAAAAATAATCTAAAGCATGAAGAACAAAGAACAATTTACAGAGTATTATGTTTCTCAAAGATCATTTAAAAACATTCATGGAATACATCATACCATATACCATTACGGAGCAATAGATTAACTAATTTACAGTTTAGAGAACAACATGAAACAACCAAGACAAATTGATTGAAAACCATTTTGATAAAATCTAAAGCATCTCCACCTGAACAGAAAATGCCTCCAGAGGTATTGGGTTAAAGCTGTTTAACAGATATACATCATTATATTCATTATTGGCGCATTTTCCATCACTAGAATCAAAATAATCACCTGGCAGTGCAGAATAACAAAATTGAGATAAACTCCTTGCTCTCCTATGGCAAATCATGTAATCAATGTATGTATAAGGGAACAATGGAACAATCCAAAAAACTAATCAATTCTTACCTGGCTTCACCTCGGGGTTCCTTAGTACCTCAAGTATCCTTTTCTTGATTCGCTCACAGGTCTAAGCATCCGTCTCGGTTTACCTATTTATTCAATGATGGAAAAGGCGAAACTTCTCATGCATACAAAAATATTTCTTTTTAATGTCCTTCATTACATTGACGATACCATGACTATGTCAAACTGGATCAGAGTNAAAAAACTAATCAATTCTTACCTGGCTTCACCTCGGGGTTCCTTAGTACCTCCAGTATCCTTTTCTTGATTCGCTCACAGGTCTAAGCATCTGTCTCGGTTTACCTATTTATTCAATGATGGAAAAGGCGAAACTTCTCATGCATACAAAAATATTTCTTTTTAATGTCCTTCATTACATTGACGATACCATGACTATGTCAAACTGGATCAGAGTACTGAAGAGACAGGATTCAAATCCCATTCAAGTTACAGAAGCCAGTGGAAACTTACCCAATCAAGCTGGAGCTATGTATGGGAAATGGAGATTGCTGGAGTCACCAGAAGAAGCCAATGGAGTTACTCTATGAAGTACGATGATTTGAGAGAGTTGGTTTCGATCTTTATTCCTCAAGCCAGCAATGAGCTGAGGCAGGAGAGAATGAGGCCATGGTTGGTAAGGGTTTTAAAAGGAGGAATTTTAAGGTTAGTTTTTGAGTTTGAGAAATTAATTCGGGGTAGATTAGTCAAAAAAATATTTTTCCGTATACACACTTTTATATATAGTATCAATTTATGACACGGCATTTTACATTTAAAGATAATATTAGCTAACCAGTGGGTATTTAATTCTTCGCAAATCAGATAGTCATACAAAATAAACACGAATAACAACTTATAATCGAAACACTGGCAAGCATATGAGAAGTTAATGATATACAGAATTTGTGGTTGCAATAGCGCAACATGGATATATTTTCATTAAACTAGCCATTACCCGTCCACTTGTTCTCATCATTCCAGTCCTAGCTCAACTATTTGAGGTCAGATGTTGAAATTCTACACCAGTATTACATTGTATCAAATATCATTAAGAAAACACATGCAAGTTGTCAGAGTTATAAAAGCTATTATTTGGCTTCACTAACAGCTTATGCTTTTAGGTCAGCAATTTCTAGAGTCCAAACCTTATTACCCTCAGTTTTATGATTATAATTTTTTTTTTTTCTAAAAAAAGTGTTTACTACACGGCACAAGGTTTTTGTAATCCTATAATAAGTCCACATTTCAAGCCTTGTGGACCTTTATGTGAGGGAGTGTCTTACAGTTATAAAAGCCTTTCTCAGGCCCTTGTCTAGAAGTTCAAGTTTTCAGATCAAACGATTCTTTGACATATGCACAAAAAATGAAAAAGAAATAGTCCGTATTCAGTTGTGCTCTGGTACATAAGTCTTCAGAATGTATGTCTGTGCATAGCTGACATCAGATGCTGGAGTCTGAGCCTATTGCACAACATAAAATTAAAACAATATTCTTTTGTGTGCATGCATGAGGATAAGCTATCCTCCAGGAGAAAAAGACATAAAATACAGCATCAAGAATAAGAGAAAACATCAAACATGGCTCTGGTTACAACATACTAATGTTAATAGTTGTGGAAGTAAGAAGTATGCTTGTGATGGTAATGGCAGTGATAGTAGCAGAAGGGATTTTGATGGTAAATTGGTGATACTGGTATCTGCAGCACTGTAATTAACACAATATAGTAGTAGGGCTGCTGGTGAGGGTGGAGGGAAAAAACTACAAAGTGAAGTTTCCAACTAAATTAAAGACAAATGTCCACATTACTTACTTTTTGAAATAAAATTTTCTTCTACTTTCTAAAACTATAAAAAAAAAAAAAAAAAAAAAAAAAAAAAAAAAAAAAAAAAAAAAAAAAAAAAAAAAAAAAAAAAAAAGGAGAAATAGAAAGGAGGCCAAGGGAGTGATAGTGGCAAGAAGAGGTAATAGATATGAGATGCAAATGAAATAAAAAAAAAAATGAGGAGAAATTCTCTGCTGTATACAAGGGAAAGATACAACAAGTTATTGTAGAAAGAGATGTTAGTAGCAGCAGTTAAGCTCTGATAAAGTTATATACCCCTTCTAAAAATATCAATCCCAAAACTTATACAAGCTAAGAAGAAATCAAAGTATTTTCATATTTTTCATATCACCAATAATGGGCAAAGGCAACATAGGAACCATAAATAAAAGATGTTTCCCAGCCCCAGACCCCAAGGAAGAAAAATGAAAGCATGCAAGATCTTTCTGTGTATCACCATCCAAACAAACTCCTAGTCTCAAATACAGCATTATAGAATACATATATTAGAAAGTTAATTATGGTCTGCAAAAGGAAGAATAAAGCATCCTTAAGTCTTCTAATTTTAGTTCAAAGGACAATTTATTTGATGAAGGGCATAATTGCCACCATAAAAATAAGCATTATTATCTACTGACAACTTTTGAGGGAAAACACAGAGGCTGGTGAGATGGATGATTTTAAACAAAGGCGAATTACCTAGGTTCGGAAATCCCAGTCTTGGTGAGAATGTGAAGATAGTCTTCTTGGTTTTGTACATGCCAAGCTTCAGCTTGTGCCATGGTGCTACGTCTAGGCTAACTCCAAAGGAAATATCAAGAGTTAATTGCGAAGCCAGATAGCTTGGTACACATACCTTAACAAATTAAATTTAAATTACTTGCCCAATACCTAACTAAAATTAGTAGTATTATGTTGGTGCCAACTCAAAATCACAATCACTATACTAAATTATTCATTTCATAATTCCTTATTTTACAAATGATACAACAACCCAAATGTCAATATACCTAACTGCTCTACTGCTATCTAAAAATGAATAAAAATAGTACGGAAAAAACATCATAGATAGACAAGGGACTTTATAATGACATATCCTGTACTAATTTTAATTTAAGATCAAGAAGCTCCTGATGTCATCCATGTAGAGAAATTAGAAGACTTACAATTCTTATAAGGCATTCAATAGTTACCATTACTGTACACTAAGATCAGAACTGGAACTTTTTACATGTCTCTTCTTGTACTTCCAGAACTCATCTTTCTTTCCCTTCTTAGCTTTTAAAATGCCCATCTTACTGTTAATTATACCAAGCATTGCACTCCTATCCTTCTTGTTTTTGATTGCAGCTTTTACATCCAGAATTGCCTTGAGCTTCTTGTAGGAATTGACATTTGGCACCTGTCCACTTTTGACCATCTTCTTGTGATAAAAAAATGCTCTCTTAAAATCTCGAACACGTATAAAGGCATATATCATAGTTGAATATGTAATAGAATCTGGTTTTAGATTCAGAGTTGCCATCTCTTTCAATAGCTGCGGCAGTTTTGAATGTTGCCCTCCTCGACCATATGCATTCATCAGCATATTATATGTCATCACTGTTGGGTGCAATCCAATCTTCCCAAATTCAGATACAACATCTCTTGCTTCAATGTAATGACCTTGTTTAGCAAATCCATCAAGAAGAATGTTGAATGTAACCCGTGTTCCTTCAATTTTCTCACTAATTATCAGCTTCCAGATTTTCATCAATGTCTGGGTGTCACCAGCACGCCTAAATGCATCCAGTAAAGCAGTGTAGGTTTCTATCGAGGGTTTAATGCCTTCCCTTTGCATGTTCTCAAATGCCACATAAGCTTTCTCATGCCAGCCACTAACTGAATAAGCATGGATCAGAGCTGTATACGAATGTGAAGTGGGCTTTATACCAGCTTTCTTCATCTTCAAAAATGCATCTGCAGCCATGTCACTCATCTTCTTTTGTCTCCCATATGCACTAATTAGACATGTATATGATTGAGCATTTGGCCTCAAGCCAACATCCTGCATTTCTACCAGTAGCTTCTCTACAATCTCAGGCTGCATTCTTCTGCCGTATGCATACATTAGAACATTAAAGGTAGCTCTAGTGGGCTTAATCCCCTTAATTTTCATCTCAAGAAAAAGGCCTTCAGCTTCTTCTATGTGGTTGGATTTGCAAAATGCATCCAGCAAGGTGTTGTATACAATTGCATTTGAAGCAATCCCTTTCTTCTCCATTTCTGATTGGATGATGAGAGCTTCACTCATTAGCCCCTCATAACAAAATGACTTTATTAAAGCACCTAAGACTTCTTCACTCCATCTGACTCCTTTTCTGTTCATTTTCTCAAAAAATTGCCATGCTTCTTTGGCACTCTGGCCAAGTTTTCTCATAATTGTAATCATAATAGAGCATGTTACATGATCAGGAAGAATATTATCTGTTTCCATTAACTCGTACACCTTCCAAGAATCTTCAAACCTAAGACAATCAGGCAAACATGAACAATGAACTTTTGCAATATGTGGTTTTTTAAGAAATGCTGCTCTAAACATTATAAAACGTTTGATAGTAGGGAGATAAAAAAAAATGTTTGTAAAATATTGTTTAGAGAAAGAAATTGAATGTCTTAATTCAAGAACTTTTAAGCTTTGGAAGCAACAGAGAATACCAAAACAGTTAAGGTCTTAAGATTAATAGTTTTGCCAATAGGATTATCAATTATAAACTAACCAACAAGCCTAAGAACATGCCATCACAATGACAATTAACGGAAAGGAGCTCCATTCCATTAAGTTATCATTTCCAACATCTAGACCCCTATGACAATTCACACAAAAAAAAAAGTAATGACAAAAGCAGAGCCCTCAGAAACAAAAACAGAGCCCATTTGAGAGTAACTTTCAGAAAGTATGGACAATCAGCTCTCACACCATGTCAAACCTGATGTATCACTACAGAGAACATTAATCTCATAAAATTGTCCTGTTTCATGTCATCATTGATCAAAATTCCAGGTATAATGCAAGATATCATTTCCAATTTTAAGACGTAATAAAATGAGAAAGATCTTGCTTTATCAACTGTTAAAATAACAGGCTAGCAGCACATTATATTTACTTATTTTTATGGAGAGAGGAGCTTGAAGATCTGAATAGACTGCAGCAACAAGTATATAAGTTAAATACATAAAATCTTTGTTCTAAGAAGAAAGTATGTATTTGACTAAACTAAGAGTTATTTGATTTGTTTCCTTTCTTCCACATGTTAATCTTTCTAATCTCTTCATAGACAAGCTGAGCCATAAATGCAGCAAGTAAAAATTAAGAAGTCAACTGTTAAACAAGTAAACTATATTGAAGTTCCAAGAATTTCATACCTCCCACTACATAAAAGGCCTGAAATTGTAGCGTTGTATACATGAACATCTCTGAACTCCTTCCTGGATGGCAAGTTTCTAAACAAAACCATCAATTTGTCACCCATCCCTGCTCTTCCTAACACTGGAAAGAATGCAGTGCATGCCCGAGTTGTAACAAGTGATGGTTCCTGCAATCTCATCCACTCAAAGAAATGCAAACAATCCACTAGACGGCCCTCCTGCCCAAGTAGTCCTAACACCTTCAGGCAGTCTGTCTCATCAAGCTTTCCTTCATAATTCCCCAAAACCTCAGCTAAAGTCAGATTCTCTGGTAAGTTCCTAGCAATTTGAACAATCTCCCCCACAATTCCCTCAGGCAATTCTTTCTCATCCCCTTTTTCTTCCATTTCCTCAACAAATAAAGGTTTGGGATCCAAATACATATCAGTTTCTTCAACAGACTCAAGATCTGGAGCAAGATGCCATGAAATGCGGCGGTTCTTCTGGAGTGACAACTTTCCTTCATATTGAGGGTCTTCAGTAGAAGACAAAGTGCGAGAGTTGAAGAATTTACGAATTGGATCTTGTAGGTCCTCTGACTGTTCTTGCTCTTCTCTTTCTTTTATGTCCTCCTTCTCGTCTTCCTCTTTTTCTTCTTCTTCTTGGAGAAATGGGAGGAAAATGGGGGCTGAAGACTGATGGCTATCATTCGGTAATGCAGCACACACAGAGAGTAAAGTTGACGCTCTAGAGTGCACAAATAAGTAGGGTTTTGAATAAGCATAATACGAACTGGGACGGCAAACGAAGACACATGAAGGAGGGCACCATTGGTGTATCAGAGCCATTGCTTTAGAAATTTTATCTTGCCAGTTGGTGCTTGTACATGCAACCAAGCTTCTTCTGTTAAGAGATTGATCTGATTTAGCAATACTAGGTAGGTAAGCATCTAACCTGTGAAATAAAGGGAGAATTGATCAAAGGAGGTTTTCTTTTTCTTTGATAAAAATAATTAGAGGTAATATGTTGCAGAAGAATAAATAAAGTAATTGCACTAGCAGAAAGAGGGAAAACTGGAAGAGAAATATTGATGCAAAATAATATTATTGAAATCAAGACCATGTTTTAGATTAGTTAAAAAATTTCACCAACTCATCGAGTCGATTGGTCCATAAGTTTTGTTCTGGTTAGGAAAACAATCAAAATAGTCAGATCAGATAGTGAACCTATAAGACACCCTATGTTGAACCATCACGCAATAAAGCAAATAAGAATAAAAAGCAAAACATCCTCACACTTTGAGAACCAACAAATGATTTTTTCCACCTGTAGTGCAAGTAAGGACTTTCTCCATAGTTAGTCATTGATAAAATAGTCTATGACTATAAGACAAGGTTAATTAATTTAAAAATGAGAAAATTGCCCATGGGTGTATATTGATTTCAACTCTCAATGGCCTTGTGTGGATATTGACATCATGGGTATATCATAAGCACACTATATAGCAACCTTTTTCTGCTCTAAATGCTTGTTTAACTATTGTACGTATCTATCCATGCTATTTTTCAGAAGTGGGTGCTCCTACTTTTTCGCCATCTCTTCATTTCGCCTAGTATCACCGCCAAAAATTGCAACTGTAACCCAGAATCATGCTAGAACAGGAAAGTGAATAGAGAAAAGATAGCAGAAAACAAAAATAGTCAAACCTGAAATCCAAGGAATGAATATCTTTTAGGAATTCAATTTGTTCTTGGAGAATAGTTGAGAAAAATCCCGCTGAGTTGAAACAATGTTTGCATGCAATGCAATGAAAGAACTAGCTGTGCTGGGGATTTGGATTTCCAGAAAAAGTGAGAACATAGTTTGCTGTGACAGTGGGATGAAGGGGTTTTGAAGTTGTTGCCGCTATCCATAAAACCCACTGATAAAATCAAACTCCTAGAATTTTTGTTTTTTCCTTCTTGCCTTGCATCGATGAAACGGTGCAGTTTCATGGTTTTGGACCATCAGTCATGAACTTATAAAACTTATGGGCTGATCAAGTTTGGTCCATGGCCCAAAAGTAATATTTAAAAAATATAGTGTGACAAAAACGTTGATATTCAAAGAAATAGTTTAAAAACATCGGAGATTCTATGATATCACATGAATATGTCATATTATACTAACGTGATAAATATACATAATTTTTATATTTTATTAGATATAAAATATAATTTATTTTTATTTTTTAAACAAACTTAAAAATAATTAATTTGTACACATATTATTCATATATTAGTTATTCTTATGTAGTATGATATACTACATAAATACTAAAAAGGCCAAGTCTACAATATCAATGGCACAAAATGGGTACCAGTGCAAAGGCCACTAAATGACTATTCAATCATCCACTTGGCCTAATGAATGGCTGTGATTGTTTGATGGGTAACTTGAGAATTTGGTTTTTCTAATAATAACATAGTACCTTAATATTTTTGTTAAATTATAATTTGACCCCATTTTTTTTTTTTGGGTCATTTGATTGTGCTCGGTGAACATGGCATGAACCAGCAACGTTCCCTCCTCTACACTCTCTGGCAACACCTCCATCAGCCCCCTCTTCACCACCTCGTAGGTAGCAAAATGAACAATAGTAATGGGGTGGTGGCAAAATGGTGATGAAGTGGAAAGGGGTTTGAACTTTCAGGTGCAATGGTGAGATGCGGTGCTCCTCCGTTGATGGTGAGATGCTGCTCCGGTGGTTTGAAGAGGTGCAGCGCATGCGACGATGAGAGAGAGAAGCAAAAAAGGTAGAGAATGCAGGCGACGACCAACATGGTCGCATTGATAATCGAGCTCAAGGGGAGCCATCTTCTTCCTATGAGATTCTGGAATCTTCTGAATCTAATGAGCATGGAAGGGAGAAAAAGAAGAGGAAGAAGAAGAAACAGAAGCGAGATAGGTCCAGAGAAAAAAAGGGGATTGGATGATTACGGTTCAAGAAAGTCTCATGTTCGAGCTTGGGCTGATTCTGAGGCCAACACAATCAAAGATTATTACTTTGATTCTCACTGTGATCGCGATAATTTGGCGTTCAACTGTATCTACAGGTACCCTTGTTTCATACGCCTTTGAGCTTTTGTATCCTTGTTTGCTAATATTATTTAATGAGCTTACTTGTTCCGGTTTCTAATGGATCGCAAGAGATACCAAGAGTACAGGAGAGTGTAATTGAAGTATGAATTAATGGTTTTGTCCAACGGATTAAAGCTTTTTACAGGAAAGTGTAATTGAAGTCTGAATTAATGTTTAGAATTTCTCTTCCTCTATGTACGCCTATAATTCACGTCTTCTTCCTCCCTCCATGTCATTGCCCTGATTCCTTGATAGAGCCCAGTAGGACCCTCAAGCTTCAAAATTGAACCCAGGGCTTGCCAAACTCCAACGGGTTGAACCGAGCATGACCCACCCATAATTTACATATTGGGGGTGGAGAAGAAGAAGAAGAAGAAGGGGGTGTGGGAACGGTAGAGGAGAAGAGAAAAACTTGTGTTTTTGGTTAATGGGAAGTACAAGTAAATACATAAATTTTTTTGGGCCAAAATACAATTAATTATTTATAAATAATATTCAATCATAATATCTGGACCATACAAGTGGCTTAATCTCAACTATTTATTAACTTTTACACCGGTACCTATTTTATGCAATTAGTATTGTAGAGTTGATCTACTAAAAATATCTGAAAGAAGCCTCTTTTTTACAAAACTTTTGACTTATTTTAAGCGAAAATGTAAGAACATATCTCCCTTTTACGGAACTTTTTCTCCTACTTTTTCTCTCCCCACCTTCAGTCCCCGTGCCAAAGCAAAAGCCTCCAGTCTCGCCGAATTTCAAGTTGAAGCAAATATTTAAGTCTAATATGTAACAATAGTCAACTAAATTAATGAAGTTAATGACATAACCTAAAAAATGTCAAGCAGATATTAACTTTAAAAATAGACATTTGTGAAGTAAAACAACATAATGGAGCTCAATATTTATCAAATATTCATTAGCTAGAAGTGGTGAGCCTATCAATTTAATCATACCACATCATTTGACATGTGTCTACCACATCTACACCTTGTTGATCTGTGTCATCAGCTTCAATTGGTCAACAAATTGGAAAATAGAAAACTAAGAAAGTGAGGGTCNCCCCCCCCCCCCCCCCCCCCCAACACACATTGAGAATTTTATTTTGTCTCTGCCCCCTCCCATTGAGTTCTTTCTGGATCCGTCATTGCTTGGAGTGTCATATGATGTATTTAAAAGGGAATGCAAGAGACATGTGAGTAGAGAAGGACATGTCATAAGGATATATCTTAGTAGGGAGAAAGAAAAACAAATAATACCTAGGCTTTAGGGAAGCTTAGCCTAATTTTTAAGCAACACCAGAAAGTTGAGCATTGAATATTACGATTTGGAAGTCCCAAGTTCAAATCTCTTTAAAATGAGTGGTAATACTTATAAAAGTGGATAGTTATCTTGTTATGTAACCTTTAATGGATCGAAAAATTAAATAGCCAAACTAAATATAACTAGCAACAGATCATGAGTTGTCAAACTATACTTATCTTTGATTTGAGTGTGCTGGTAGAAATTAACAACTATCCTTGGAGTGCCATATGATATATTTAAAAGGGAACGCATGGGACTTGGGAGTAGAGAAGATCATAAGAGCAGCTAGCCTATTTTGCTAGTGTATGGCGTCTGTGGCCATATATATGGGTGTAGAGTGAGCAAATTGAGGGGTGTATGGAGTAGAGAAGATCATAAGAGCAGCTAGCCTATTTTGCTAGTGTATGGCGTCTGTGGTCATATATATGGGTGTAGAGTGAGCAAATTGAGGGGTGCATGGAGTAAAGAAGGCCTTTCCAAGGTGTGTGCTCAACACTATGGGTAGGGGAAACAGCAACTACAGTTCCTCAAAGAGCAAGCATGATAATTCTTGTTTCGGTTTAAGTTCAACCACAAGGTCCTCTTTTTTTTGTTTTGTTTTTTTTGGTAGCATATCATCTGAAGTTGAAAACGAACTTTACTTAAGGTTAAGGAGAGAAGTATATGTAATGTTTTTTTTTTTTCTTTTCNTAATGGATCGAAAAATTAAATAGCCAAACTAAATATAACTAGCAACAGATCATGAGTTGTCAAACTATACTTATCTTTGATTTGAGTGTGCTGGTAGAAATTAACAACTATCCTTGGAGTGCCATATGATATATTTAAAAGGGAACGCATGGGACTTGGGAGTAGAGAAGATCATAAGAGCAGCTAGCCTATTTTGCTAGTGTATGGCGTCTGTGGCCATATATATGGGTGTAGAGTGAGCAAATTGAGGGGTGCATGGAGTAAAGAAGGCCTTTCCAAGGTGTGTGCTCAACACTATGGGTAGGGGAAACAGCAACTACAGTTCATCAAAGAGCAAGCATGATAATTCTTGTTTCGGTTTAAGTTCAACCACAAGGTCCTCTTTTTTTTGGTAGCATATCATCTGAAGTTGAAAACGAACTTTACTTAAGGTTAAGGAGAGAAGTATATGTAATTTTTTTTTTCTAAGTTTAGTAAATTATTATCATATTTTTCTTGTATCACAAAAGTAGATATATATATATATATATATGTATATTAAATTGTAATTGTTGTTTGCTTGACTGCTCGCAATTTCAGTTTAATTAATAGGCTTAATTGCAATAATAGAAGTTAAATTCAAGTAGTTTCACTAATTTCCATCAAACTCAAAATTACAGACAAGTAGTATATAATTATAAAGTATATGCCACTAAATAAGTAATTTATATTCAATAAGCATCAATACATATTTTATTGAATGAGTATTACTTAGGCATATACTTTTGCATTCAATTGCGAAAGCAACTGATGAGCTGCACTGTACGGACTTGTCAAGCTTCGAAGTTTGCCAAGAAATTTGCCCTATTTGTGGTACCACCTCTTAATATCTCTCTTTGTAATCGTACGTTGTAGTAAACCATAGAACATGCATATCCACAAAACCTGGAAAATAAAAATCGCCAGCAATAATGTCACTGGAAATTGGGGTAACCTTAAGCCTCAGCATCAATGTGTGTCATTGAAAGCTAATGAACGTTAACCTGCAACAAGCTCACAGACAACAGGATAAAGTGTCAAGTGTAATACAGTGCTCATGTATGATGGCAGCTAGCCTGGTATGTCCAGTCAGCATTAGTCTAGTCAGCATTAGTTGAGTAGTTGAATAATTATAGAAAGTCAGTTAAGCCAGCTCAGCAGTAACAGTTAAGCTAGAGTTGTTAGTTTGTTATGTGAAAGTGTTAGGATGTTAAGCATTCAGTCAAAATTGATTTTGCTATATATATTTGTAAACAGTTCCTATACAGTAACTACTGAATATACGGATTACAATTTCACATCAAACACTTTTCTCTCATCTCTTTTTTCTCTTTCTCTGAGTTCTTGAACTTTCTCTGCGATGGTGTCCTGAGAACTTGCTGCACAGTGACTTGATCTTCAAGCTCTTGTTCTTCAGTCAATTGTTACTTCACAAAGCTTTCATAAAGTATGTGATATAAGAGAAGCAAGTTTTAGTAACAAAATAGTTGAATCTAATTGCAGTGAAAGAGTTAAATACTTCTGTAGTTTTTATTCATTGCTTTGTCATTAGTGGTTACAAGCAACACTTCGTTCATATAATAGGTTGCTTAGAGAAAGCTTACTCAAAGTGTTTGCATTAACTGTTTCGTTTAGTTTTTCTTTTCAGATGAATGTTGACCTCACAGTGGCGTTTGAGTATCTATGTGACTGTACACACCAAGTTGGTATCTCTGTTATAACTTTTGTCAGCTACTACTTACTGAGAGGCATTCTTCCATTTATTGCATGCATGTGAGAGCTGAAATTCACAAGATAATAAATTGACTAACTAAAAAACATGCTGATTGGCGCTACCCCACTCCCTATTTGGGGAGTTTTGGTGGCCTCACGTTTTGGTGTTATTATTTGATATATGTTGGAACTCAAACAATTGACTAAATTTGAGTTTAACAGTATATCAAGGAACTATTCCAAGTTATTTAACTTTTGTTCCAACACTTTCATATATTAATCCCATTAGAACTCCCCAATTAAGGGGGGAGAGAATAATGTTATCCCAATGCATGAGATAGCTTATTGTTCACCATATTTAAAACAATAAATGCTATGCTACTCCCTTCTCCACCACTAAGTGAGGGTAATGTTATCCACTCTTAGTGGTGAGACCCATAACTTTAATTTAGTGTCATTATAAAGATATTGAAAATTTCCCCACCATTAAGTGAGGATAATGTTATCCACTCTTAGTGGTGGGACCATAACTTTAATTTAGTGTCATTATAAAGATATTAAAAATTGAGTTATTTGATTTACGTTAGAATAATTAATTTTTTATAAAATACATAAACATAATAATACAAAAAAAATATAATTTTTTTTTAAAAAATACAAAATAATAATTTTTTATACAATTAAACTCAAATTTTATTAACTGTGTTGGAATATGATCCAGACAATAACACCTAATTTGGACCATAAGCCTTCCCAAAACCCCCAATTAAGGGTGGTAACTCTACCCTAGCATAGTCGTCGCCATTTAAAACAAGATTGGGACACATGAGGGCATACGTGTCCAATGATCGACCTATTCAGTAGGGTGTACGTAGAACCCAACTTGCAGATAAGGTGACCCAAAATAATAACCATAGGATACCTCAGTCTAATCATAGCTTCGTATTGTCCAAAATAAAATAAAATAAAATAAAAAAGAGTAGAAAAGGATGATGAAACTATATATATATATATTACTGTTTGTAAAGACAGAGGCTTAGTAGAAAAGGAAAAAAAAAAAAAAAACAATAAAAGCAATGCTATAAAGAAGATAACCCAGTTTTTTAAACACCAGAGTTGAGTATTGGATTTATAATTTGGAAGTTCAAAGTTGAAATCTTATTAAATATGAGTGGTATGATTTATAGAAAGTGAATAAAATACATCATTGTTTAGTCTTTAATAAATCAATAAAAATAGTCTATCTAGTTATAACTGGCAACTGGTGAAGTGGTACCACCCTTATCTTTAGTTTGAGTGCGGTGGTGGTGCACAACTTGTCCTTGGAGTTTCATATGAGATGTATTTAAAAGGTAAGCATGGGAATAGAGAAGAACCATGTCATTAGAGTAGCTAGCCTAATTTGCTTGTGTGTGGGCATATATATGGGTGTACCTCTCATGGAGGGATCCTGAGGGTGAGAGCAAATTGAGGGTCCATGGAGTAAAGAAGAGCTTCCCAAAGGTGTGTCCTCAACACTTTGGGTAGGGAAATCGGCACCTATAGTTCCTCAAAGAGCAGGTAAAATATGTGTTAAATTCTAATTGTTGCGTGCTTCACTGCTAGCAGTTCAAGTAGTATATCATTTTAATTTCCTTATATGTTGCAGGTTGAACAGATCTTGGACGGAGTTTTAAGACCTCTACCCACGCCAACCCCAATCTCTAAACTATCCCGAGATGACAATTCAAAGAAGCTTCTGTTTTTTCTGCTTTAAGAGCTGCGTAATTAACTTTCTGCAGCTAACCGAAGCACACTTACGCTTATTTTTATAATTATTACAAAAAAATCAAAAAGCCCTTGAATAAACAATCAAATATTTTCTGCCTATGTAGATGGTCACTGATTATTGGAAGATTTTCCGGAAGAATAGAGCTAATGATGTGAAAAACTATTGAAACATATACTTGATTGTGCAATAAGGAACCCTCTCACAAGAAAAATTTGAAGGAAAAAACCTAACGAAACCATGAAAATACATGTAATAAAAAAGTCTCAACCTCAAACTCCTCCATGTATTATTTCTCTCCCAAAGACTTCAGTGCATGAAGTAGTTCGAGGTTGAGGCTTTTCTATTACATAGTTTTCTTAGGGTTTTCTTTCTTGTCTTTCTTGTGAGAGGGTTCTTTCTTGCACAATTAGGTACATGTTCCAATAGTTTTTCACATCATTAGCTCTATTCTTCGGGGAAGTCTTTTAGTAATTAGTGACTATTTATATAAACAGAATATTTAATTGTTTATTCAAGGGCTTTTTGATTTGTTTGTAATCATCATAAGAATATATTTAAGTTATTTATTTCTATTTTTCTCCTTACATGTTCATGTCTATAACTATTTCTGTGATCTTCTTCTATATAATATTAAATCCCAATTTTTTCATCATGTGATCCATACTAAAGGGTCTAATATTAGGGTTCAACCTCTACCTTGCTCCCTTTTCTTTTTTTTCTAGTGTATTGTGCTTTACAAAGAAAAAAGATACACACCAATTTTCTTGGATACATAGATGGAACCTAATTAATAATGGTTCAAAAGTACACCACTCAGCAGTGCCCATAGAATTGGATGGAGAGGTGGGCAAGTGTATTAGACGACAAAGGAGGAGCAATGAAGGAAACAGGTGCAAAAGCTCTTCAACTGTAGGAAAAATGTTCCTCAGAGACATATATCCAATCAAAATAAAAGCCGAGAACTTGTTAATCGAAACTTTTTCATTTCTCCCTTTCATTGATCTTAATTTTATTTATTAAACATAGTAATCACTTGGTGTGTATTATCTGTTAAAATAGTTTGTAAATATGTTTATAAAACCAAGTCCCACATTGGTTAAATTAAAGTATGTAAAAGACTTTATAAAAGCTTATTAAAGTTATAAAATAATTTTAGATAAATGAGCACAAGCCCATTTGACAAGCTCAAAATAGCCTAATAAATCAAAGCCTATTAATGGTCTCTGATTGGCACTTGAGCACTTAGTTTAATATCTAGACCTTGATTGATTTGACAAATATTTTAACATTTGGTTTAATATCTGGACTAGACCGGGTCAGGTCAGTTTGACCCGATTCAAATAGTGATTAATTAAGTTAACCGGTTCGGATGACTAAAACCGAATAGACAATTGTGTCTGTTTCGAACAGACTGTTGTGTCTATTTCGAACAGACAATTATGTCTATTCTGAATAGACAATTATGTCTGTTAATTACTGACCAATTATATTTGTTCATTAGTGCCTTTTCAACTCTATAAAAAAGAACTCCTTAATGCATTAGAATTCACTTTTCCATTGAGAATTTTTTAGGGCTTTGTTGTATCCTGGGATAACTTGCTTTTTATAAAGAAACAATATTACACTCGAGACAATGTAATCATTCACGCCTCCAAGTCATTCTGTTTAAGTCTCCATTAACGTTTTTTCCTAACATTATCTGCAGAGCAAAGTTATAATTTTCATTAGAGTAGCTCTTTCTTTCTTTTCTTTTGCCCACCTCAGCTTATCTATACTTTGTGCTGTCTCTGGTTGTGCAAATTTATTACTAGTTCTGGTAGTTATAAACCACTTCGTTTTACACATGCAAACTTAGTAATATCCAAGTTTAACTAGATCTATTGAAACTTTACATAACCCTCTACTTAAACTTTAGTACAATTAATCACCCTGCACTTGCAGAAATGCTAATGCATATATCTGAATGTAAGAAATAGGCTTTTTCTTTCATTATTGTCGGCAAGTCTGCACTCTTAGTTTCTAAGGACAATAATCTTTGTACGGCCCACTGTATATAGCTTTGCAAAGGGAACTAAAAGATAGTAGAATAAGACATCAACATGTACAGTTTATTTTCACTGGAATATCTTCTCTTTCTTGGTAAAATGACTAAAAAAATATAGTTTTACAAAGTATGTACACAAATGAGATAATTTGAAATTTTTTTTTTTATCGATTTGGGATAAGTTTTAATTAAAAGATATTTGATCATTTTTCTTACGATATGCCAAACTTTTTTGGAAAGCAAATACCTTCTACACTATTTGGTCTTTATTTCCAAGTTCTCAGACCTAAGAAATTATTTATAAATTATATGCAAAATAATTTGTAAATGAGTGAAATTATTAACATAGTTTCTTTCATGAAACTTTGGTGTCCCAAATAAGCAGTAAGAGCAGACTAGAGTATTGGTTTAAAAGCCTTAACACGGCCCCTCTAGTACCAAAAAAAAGCCTTGCATACTTTTGTTCATGCAAGTTAATGGATGTGATTATTCCATGGAAGCATAGAGGTGGATCAATGTTGAGCAAATTTCTTCTAGTGACAGTACTGCCTACAAGATGTGCTTAATGCGACAAAAGACAATCATAATAACTTGTAAAGGAGCCAAGAAGGTGAAAAACTCAATAGATACTTTGGAAGTGAAGTGAAGATCTAGATTTGCACTGGCTGATTTCGCATCTTGCTGATTGATGAAGGCCATCATCAAGAAATTGCTTGAGGAACTTGAAAAGAAATGAAGGTTAGGTTCACCTTTTTTAAGTGACAGTTTTCAATTACAAGGCTTACAAGACACCAACAGAAGTTTAACTAACTCCACCATTAGTTCCAACAACAATAGTATCTCATATAACATAAACCATGAATGCAAATGATCACAACCAATCATGAAAGACATAAGTTATCTCTGGTTGTTTTAGAATATACTAGTTACACGCTACTTCCCTTCACATTTCTATACACTAAAACATATGTCTGCATTTGAGTTCAACTGCCTCCACTAAAAGTTTGAACTGTTGAACTCATATGAAGACAAGACAACTTTACCAGAGTGAATACGGCAAAGAAATGTGCAACTATCATTGTTCTTAATTGAAAGGCAGCAGGTCTGTAGGAATATAATACAATACTGGACAAGAATAATGGTACTGATTCAATATTGTTTCTTTCTATCTCCACCTCTTTTCCAAGATAAATATGCCTGGAAATTTTGGAAACACTGATTAACCGACAACATGCAGCAACGGCAGATCTTCATTAAGGCCAACCCTTTCCAAAAGAAAGTTCCAGATAGAAGAAATCCAACCATCAGATGAAGATTCTCCCATTCTTGTCTGTGTAACTGTTGATATTTGGCCCTTCAAGTACGGCACAACATATTTTTTCACATCATTACGAGAGATCTGAAGATGATTTCCAGACACATTTATAAATTTAACTTTCCCAGCTTCATCCAGAGTTTTCAAACCAATCCAGTCTTCAGTGTAGAGCTTAGTCTGCAGCAGACAAAGTATGCTATCAAATGTCTGATTATGAACTTAGATGATATGAAGAATATCTTAGAAGTGAAAAAATTGGTTAGCTACCACACATTTAAAAATAAGCAAAGATCTGTAAGAGAGTAATTCATGCAACTAAAAATATGCAACAAAAACATAATATGAAAACAAAATAACATTTCGTGCATCCATTACTTTGAGAGAAGCTATTCATAAAAACATCCAAAGGCTTTTCCCTTCCATTGAAATTAGCATCATGAAACAACTATTGATCATAAAAGAGCATTCAAGTGAAAACGTCTATTAGCCTAAGAAGCATAAATGCACCAGTTTTGGGGCTGTGACTTTTTATTGTTAGCCTAAGAAACCAGAGACCACTTAGCCACTGAGCAGCAGTCACATATATAATACTTACAAAAGTATATTACAGATATGAATGCTTAAATTACCTCTTGTACTGGCAAAACAGGATCAAAGGCCCCATCCGGATAATAACCAAACCAGGATGTTTCTTTGGGTATCAAGACGGTGTCTTGCTCAAACTGATTTACATCCAGACAAGAGAGACGCATCACCCAAATTGATAGTAGGGCGGTAAATTATTTTATTCCAAATGAAAATGAGAGATCAGGAATGATAGCATAGTTACTCTGACTTACCTTGATAAGTACCAAATTCTGTAAGCTAGCAAATCGTTGCTTGTAAGTGGAATTCCTTTTATTAATGATTTCATTATTAAGCTTTGGAAGGAACCTACACCCCCCAATGTAGTTAATAATATCCTGAAAAAAAATAAAATAAAAACAGATTATGTTTACTTTCATTTGATTTGTAAGCTGTTAGATATAAAACCATGTCTTGGCCTTCTTCAAACAAACATAAGCTTTTGGGTTGAATTAGTTCCAGACATGATATTAGAGCCTCTTTGACCAAGCACTTGGGAGTTTGATCCCTACCGGCCCCACTTTCTTATTTGAATTAAAATTTCAGTACAAAGTATGAGTGAGCCTGTGCTTTGTTTGTGCTTCAAGCCTATAACGAACTTTCACGTCTCGGGTTGTGTTAGATACCATTTCCAGGCCTTCTCCTAACAGATTAAGCTTTTGGGAGAGTTGGTTTCTTGACATGTCAATAACCATTTCATCCCAAAAGCTTCAACTGTCAAGTGAAGGTCAAGGAATTGTCTTACATCTATCACACCCCGCATGTGAAAGCTCTTTGGGCTTAGAACATGGACAAAACATTGGCCTAGTAATACCTTGTGCTGCAATTTGCAATTTAATTAAGAGAAAGACTGTTAGATAGGCTTTGATACCATGTCAAGAAACAACCTCTCCCAAGAGCTTAAACTGTAAGGAGAATGCTTAGAAATGGTTTTGTTTCTAACATATGCCATGCACACACATGCTCGATTTAATTTACCATCAACCCTTGTCCATAAAGGGGAAATCCAATTAGATTAGACCTAATGTCATTGGCCACAGAAACTGAAGCAAAATACTCTAAATAATGTGTCAGTTGCAATTAAAAAAGTAAAAAGGTATTTTACATGAGAAATACCTAATAAAAAATGCAGGTCCAGACTGCATAAAATGTATTATAACTTTTGATCCAGTTTCAAGTGTTATACCACTAAGATCTACTCCTACTCTGCATGGTTGTGATGTGAAGATTGACAACATAAGATTGATGAAATTATCATACCAAACAAATATATATATATATGAAGCTCAATTCGATATTATACTCACTGTTGGTATTTTAACATAACCACTGGGAGCGAGGTGTTCCTGCAATTACAAACTCATTGTGTAAGAAATGTGGGAAGTACACCATCTATTGCTAAGAATGAATTTGACGATGAAAATATTTCCAGCTGAAGAGACTTAAGAAGGACATTATATCACACATTTTGCATCCTGCCATAATTATCATCTTATTAAATAAACATAGTGAAGTATCACAACCATAAAGATTGAGAGGAATTTCAGCAAAAACAAGAAGAAAACTTAAAAGGAAAGTACAAACCTGAACATAGCTGCTGTAGATCTCTAATTTGATCAAAGAATCCAGAAGGATGCATATCCACTCAGACTGCATAAAGAAGTTCATGTCAGACCATTTCTTCTTTTGTTCAGTAAAGTTCACGTCAGACCATTTGAAATAAAATACCCAGTTCAGCAGAAAGTAGAAACCTAATTTAGTAAATCCAGTATTCCACTTATTTATTCTTTTGTTCAATAAAGTGCCCTTCCTTCGTGGATTTCTTAATATGAAATGCAGACACAAGTGCCTGTCAAAATACTTCATCACAAAAACATTATTGCACTGGGGGAAGGGGCAAGGAGGTTCCTTAGTAGGCTATGATGAAAATCAGCTTAATATGTTAAATGGGTATGCCTTCAGGGTATATGCATGGATATTAGGGATGGAGATCCTCAAGCCTTCAAGATTGATGAAAATTCCATCCCCATATGTACTCTTAACTCTTAGGCATCAACATCCTCCAGCCTGGACACTAGATTCCATAAAAGTATTCAAGATGTTACCTCTCAATTGTTTACTCAAAGAACTCCAATACATATTGTTAGATCCGCCCACAAATTCTCTTTGTCCTAGATATCATTCAACTTGAAGCCTGATTATTGTCCTCTAATGCATCAAGAAGAAAATCTTAAGTAAATAGAAATCAAGGGAAAAAGTTGAACCTATTCAAAATATTACCTTCAGAAAATGCTCACTCTAAGTAGCAATGCAAGTAATTCTGAATAAAAGGGTTTAAGATGGGACTCATATGTTTATAGACATAAAACCTGACTGTAACCTGGATGATTTGACAATGCAATTTTATCAAATCTGAAGATCTTCTATCACCTAATCAAAGAAAGTTAGTGAGGTGCATGGTCGGACTTTGGCATTCCAGCAGATTACAAGGAACAGAGTTGAGGACACTTTGGAGGAAAAATGAGGCATTAGAGAGATGACACACTTCGGGAGACTAGCTTTAATGAATTTGGTCAGGCTTCAAAAAGGAGTTAAGGCTCACAGTTCTGCAACTATTGATACCCAATGACTTCATTGGAATCTAGAGGATCTGGACACATTATGCACGGACCCATACTTCACTCTTCTCTTCTTTTAGAATTTACTACACATGCTTTAGCAAACCCAAGAGAGACTTCTCTGTTTTCACTTCCTCTGCTCCACTGAATCACCCTCTCCTTCCTCCCTCAAGGCATGACATGGTCTTCCTAAAGCCCACAAAACAACTATCCTCTTTGTCTTTGTCTCTGTAACTGTAATCACCGAAACCACCAAGAAACTTGGAATTTCATCAATGACCAATTTTAAATCAATCTTGCTTCTTTGCAATCTCAGCAACAAATAGAATAGTTTGGAAATATGATGACTCAAGATCATACATATTACTAGTTAGATTTCAATCTATATATCCTGTCAGGAAACTAAATTAATTGCACTTTTTAATAAATCATTTTTCGCAGCGAGTGTTTCATTAATATCTGCATTTCTATTTAGAAAGCAGATACATATATTCAGCAGATTGAATTCAAATATAAACTTAAACTGTATGAAACCTAATCAAAGACCAACAGAATTTTGAAGAATTACAATGACAGTTAGAACACAACAGTAGAACAAGTACGTACTCCACAAAATGGAATAGAAGCGGTACCAGCATGTGGACCTCCCAGCGAAATGAAATTCTTAACCTGTTTTAACATTTAGAAAAAGTATAAGCAACTACTTTCATATATTTGTTTAAACAGCAAATACAAAACCCAAAATAAAAATATCTTAAAGAAAAAACATGTTGAAGGAAATACAGTGCTCAAATAGAGAATTAGACACAAGAAGGAAAAAAATACGAAGAACAAGAAAAAGAGCAAGGAAAAAAATAATCACATATCTCTGGTATTCTTGTAGCCTTGATGAGAAGCGGAAATTAACTTGCTGAAACAGACAATTACACCATACTACTATAGTAGTTCTGCAACTTGATATTAGTTCTCTCTGTTTATTTATTTATTTTCTCTTCCTTTAGTTTTATTTATTTTTTAAAATTGCACAACCATGTAAAATCTTTTAGAAGGCCTCATAGATCATAATGTGGACTCTTGGAATTCCAAAGTTGTGTCATTTTGAGGCCCTGTCAGTCAAAAGATTACTAAGCACCTGAATATTTGAGAGGTGGTTTATTTTGTTTTGGAGATCAGATAACCCATATTCAAGCTTGTTTGCCCACCATCCTTCTTTACTACTTATTGTTAGAGATAGTGTAGATATTCTCTCCTAACTTATAGGGATTCTATTTATGGAATATTTTGTCATTTATGTCATTTATTTCCTTAGGCAAATCTCCCTGATTATAGGCTGTATATTCCCCCTTAATTGTAGCTATCTGTCCACCTAATTAGAGGAGGACAGCTGCTGTATATCCTGTATATATATTCAGGCAATTGCCTCTGAGTAATACAATTGGAATTACTTCTTCCATAGAACCTTAATCGTTCATGGTATCAGAGCTATAATCTGCTCTTCCGCAATTCCTCACTTAGGCCTTCATAGCCATCAAAAATCGCCCTTTCAAATTAGGTTGCTTCTTTAGCCCTAGTTGCTATTCATCCCTCAAGGCCTTCATTGCCATTCACTGCCACAGAAATGTCTGCAGCCTCCAAAAGTATCCCTGCTTCTGAATCACAACATACCCTCTTGGAGCCACCAAAAACCAACTCTGCAACTACTGAACTGCAGAATTTAGGAGTTGCTGCCCGACTAGATGGAAAAAACTATCTACAGTGGGCAAGATTGGTGACACTGGCTCTCAAAGGCAAACAAAAACTTCATCATCTTACTGAAGATCCACCAAATGGTCTCAATGAGAAGTTCAAGTCCTGGGATGTTGAGGACACAATCATCATGACCTGGCTGTTAAATTCAATGAAGCTTGAAATTTCTCAGAATTTCATGTTTCTTGAAACATCAAAACAGATCTGGGAGATGGTCAAGAAAACCTATTCGAAGGCACAAGATGCGGCTGTTGTCTATGAGTTAAAGACTCGGATTGCTCATACCAAACAAGGTAATCTGTCTGTTACAGAGTATTATAATGTGTTGACCAGTTTATGGCAGGAGATGGATCTGTACCGAAAACTGAAACTGAATTCAAGTGAAGACACTCAAGCCCTTCTTCAGGAGAGGGAGCGGGATCGAGTATTTGAGTTCTTGGCTGGTTTGAACGAGGAACTTGATCAAGTTCGGGTTCAGATTCTTGGGAAAGAGTCTCTACCAAATCTGAATGAGACATTCTATATTATCCGAGGAGAGGAAAGGCGTCGTGCTATCATGATGGATAGTACCTCTAATGCTGAATCAGCCCTCACTGCTACAAAGAGGGAGAACCGAAGAATAGGATCCAGGCCAGAATTCAATAAAGCTCCAAACCGTGACAATTTGTGGTGTACCCATTGCAAGAAACCCAGACATACAAGGGATAATTGCTTCAAATTGCATGGCAAGGAGCAGGTCTTGAACCGCATTAAGCAGCATCGTACTCAAGCCAACTTCACAGCAAAAGAAACAGCACTGCAATCTGATCCCTCTGAGAATGATACTGTTCAGTCCCTTAATGAGGAAGAAGTTGGAAAGCTGCGAGCTTTCCTTGAAACTTTGACATCCAGCTCATGCTCTCTTGCTCAGTCAGGTAAGTGTCTAACTTCTGATAATTTTAAGGCTTCTAAATCAGTCCCGGGATCTTGGATCATAGACTCAGGTGCAACTGACCACATGACCCATTCCTCACACTCCTTTAAGACCTTTAAACCCTGTTCCAACATTAAATCCATCTTTATGGCCAATGGTAAGCCCATTAAGGTGACAGGAGAAGGTAATATTGATCTGTCTCCCAATTTCCCCTTAAAGAAAGTCCTCCATGTGCCAAAAATCTCTGCCAACCTTCTCTCTATCCATCAACTTACAAAGAGCCTTGACTGTCTTGCTATTTTTAATTCTTCTCACTGTGTTTTTCAGGAAAGGAGGACGGGGAAGATGATTGGATATGTTAAGGAGCGGAATGGACTATATTATCTTGAGAGTACCAACAGCAGTTTTCCTTCCAAAATCCCACAACATGTTTTCACCCTATCTCAAGTTCAGTCCCCTCTTGCTTCTTCAGCTCATAGTGTCTCCAACAGTAGTGTTGAAAAAGTGTGGCTAGAGCATTGTAGACTTGGCCATCCACCTTTCTCTTTAATGAAGTCGATGTTTCCTGCTTTGTTTAAGAGTGTCAATTTTAGTACTTTGCATTGTGAGTCTTGTGAGTTTGCAAAGCACCATAGAGTGCCATTCCCAATGATCAATAAAATTTCAAGTACTCCTTTTTCCTTGATCCATACCGATGTTTGGGGACCTTCTAAAATTCCAAATATTAATGGGGCCAGATGGTTTATATCCTTCATTGATGATTGTACTAGACTGACTTGGCTATATCTTCTGAAAGAAAAGTCAGAAATTAGCCAAGTCCTCCCTAAATTCTGTAGGCTGGTCTCTAATCAATTTGGTGTCTCCATTAAAAAATTCAGATCAGATAATGCAAGAGACTATTTCAATCACACTCTTAACTCCTTTTTTGATCAAGAGGGAATTGTCCATGAATCATCATGTGTCAACACCCCACAACAAAATGGGGTAGCTGAACGAAAGAACCGTCACTTACTTGAGGTTACTCGTTCTCTACTCTTCCAAATGCATGTTCCCAAACATTTCTGGGGTGAAGCTGTCCTCACAGCAGCATTTCTTATTAATCGTCTACCCTCCAAGGCTCTCTTAAACAAAAGCCCTCTAGATGTTCTTCTAAATCATCATCCCAACTCCATGTCCTTGAACACACCGAACCCTAGAGTTTTTGGTTGCCTAGCATTTGTCCACATTCATAGACAAAATCGTGGCAAACTTGACCCAAGAGCCCTTAAGTGTATACTTTTAGGGTATTCTAGTGTTCAAAAAGGGTACAAGTGTTTTCATCCTCCCACTAGGAAATTTTATGTTTCTATGGATGTCACTTTTTGTGAATCTATCCCATACTACTCTGCTCACCGACAGGGGGAGAAATGTTATGCCGGTGAGCATACATCTCCAACATCACCAATTCCACCTCTTAGTCTTCCACCACATATTGAGTCATCTCTTCAAGATGATCCCATTTCTGCACCTCTAGAAGATAAAACAGTTGCCATTCCAAAGCCCACAGAACCACTTAAAGTGTACTCAAGGAGATATGGGTCTCAGTCTACTCAGCAGCATGTCCAATCATTGGATCCAACTCCTGCTGAAACTCATAGAGAAAGATCAGGTATGGAATCAGAACCCAACAATACTTCCACTAATAATACTTTGGTTGGAAATGATTCTGTTCTTGACAATGATTCTGCTTTACCTGCTGAAACTAACTTAGACCTTGATCTACCCATTGCTGTGAGAACAGGAAAAAGAAGTTGCACTCAGCACCCTATATCCAATTATCTGTCCTACCATAAGCTTTCAACCCAATATAAAGCCTTCTTGTCAGCACTATCTACCATAAATATCCCACGGACTGTGCAAGAAGCCTTAAAAAACAAGAATTGGTCACAAGCCATGAAAGAGGAAATGAGAGCACTTGAGAAAAATAAAACATGGGACATTGTTGTCAAACCTCCAGGAGTAGTACCAGTGGGCTGTAGATGGGTCTTTATTGTGAAGTATAAGGCAGATGGGACTTTAGAGCGATATAAGGCAAGATTGGTTGCAAAAGAGTATACTCAGAAATTGGGGATAGATTATGTAGAAACCTTTGCGCCTGTGGCAAAGATGAACACAGTTCGAGTTTTACTAGCCCTTGCAGTTCACTTCCAATGGTCCTTACAGCAGTTTGATGTAAAAAATGCCTTCTTGCATGGAGATTTAGAAGAAGTGGTGGTCATGGAGCCACCACCTGGGTTTAATAAATTGAAACCACTGTTATCAGTGTGTAAACTTAGAAAGGCACTTTATGTGCTAAAACAGTGACCTAGAGCATGGTTTGAGCGATTTGCAAAGGCAATAAAGAAGATGAAATATGTGCAGAGTAGAGGGGATCACACACTGTTCATAAAACACTCACCTAAAGGGAAGCTTACAACTTTGTTGGTGTATGTTGATGATATTATAGTAACAAGAAATGATATGGTTGAAAGAGAAAGATTGAAGTCTGAATTGGCCCGAGAATTTGAAATGAAAGACTTGGGAAAATTGAAGTACTTTCTGGGTATAGAAGTTGCTTACTCTAAGGAAGGAATTTTTCTGTCTCAAAGAAAATATGTCCTTGATTTGTTAAAGGACACAGGGACATTGGGAAGCAAGCCAGCAAGCACCCCCATTGAGAGAGATCATCATCTGAATGAAAGAGAGGGAGATACTGCCATAGAAAAAGGAAGATACCAGCGTTTAGTTGAGAGGTTAATTTATCTTTCACACACTAGACCAGATATTGCATATGCAGTAAGTGTTGTGAGTCAATTCATGCATGATCCAGGGAAAGAACATATGCAAGCAGTCCAGAGGATCCTACAATATTTGAAATCTACACCTGGAGTAGGTCTCCTCATTCAACCACATCAAGAATTATTGGTAGAAGGATATGCAGATGCTGATTATGGAGATTCTCAAGTTAATAGACGATCCACTACAGGGTACTGTGCCTTTGTTGGTGGTAACTTGGTAACTTGGAGGAGTAAGAAACAAGACGTGGTGGCAAGATCAAGTGCAGAAGCAGAATTCAGAGCTATGGCTCAAGGAATTTGTGAGTTATTATGGTTAAAGATAATACTAGATGATTTGAGGATTAAGAGAGTCACACTAATGAATTTGTATTGTGACAACAAATTAGCAATTAGCATTGCCCATAATCCAGTTCAGCATGACCGAATGAAGCATGTGGAGATTGATAGGCATTTTATAAAAGAAAAACTGGAAAATGGCATAATTAATCTCCCATACATCCGGTCTGAACATCAAATAGCAGATGTCCTCACTAAGGGTCTCCCAACTCAGAAGTTTCAGGAGTTAATCAGCAAGCTGGGACTGAAGGATATTCACTCACCAGCTTGAGGGGGAGTGTTAGAGATAGTGTAGATATTCTCTCCTAACTTATAGGGATTCTATTTATGGAATATTTTGTCATTTATGTCATTTATTTCCTTAGGTAAATCTCCCTGATTATAGGCTGTATATTCCCCCTTAATTGTAGCTATCTGTCCACCTAATTAGAGGAGGACAGCTGCTGTATATCCTGTATATATATTCAGGCAATTGCCTCTGAGTAATACAATTGGAATTACTTCTTCCATAGAACCTTAATCGTTCATAAAGCAATACCCCGTGCTGATAGGAAAAACCCGGATGAGAAGTAGGATTTTCTTAAAGGTCAGAGATGACCTGTTTAAGATGTGGGTCCAGCTGAACCTCGTGAGCAACAAGGTCACCTTCCATCCAAACCGGAGAGGAGATTACAGCATGTTACTCGGCAGACTCATGAAGGCAAGATAAGGCATCAGCCGCCTTATTATCCGGACCAGGTTTGTAGATTACTTAGAAGCGGTAACCTAACAGTTTGGCCATCCATGACTGCTGATTTGTAGTAGTTATTTTCTACTGTAGCAAGTGTTTCAAACTTTGTTGATCAGTGTAAATAACAAAAGCTCTCCCTAATAGGTAGTGTCTCCAATGTTGAACCGCAAGGACCAAGGCCATGAGTTCTTTGTCGTAAGCTGACTTAGATGCATGGCTGCTGGAGAATGCCTTGCTGAAATACGCAATTGGCTTGTGGCTTTGCATCAAAATTGCTCCAATCCCCGTGCCCGAAGCATCACACTCGATTTCAAAAGGTCTTGCGAAATCTGGAAGAGCCAAAACGGGAGAAGTGGTCATAATCTTCTTAAGGTGCAGAAAAGCTTCTAATGCTGCTGGTCCCCACTAAAAATTGTCCTTCTTGGTTAGTTCAGTAAGAGGCTTTGCAATTTGACCATAGCCAACCACAAATTTCTGATAATAACTTGTCAACCCCAAGAAACCTCGGACTCCTTTAACAGTTTTAAGGACTGGCCAATTGATTATTGCTTGTATCTTGGCAGGGTCGGCAACAACTCCCTTACCAGAAATAATATGCCCAAGATACTCCACCGCCACTCTACCAAAACTGCATTTTTTTCTGTTTGCTACAAACTGATGTCTAGACAGAATCTCAAGAACAATTTCAAGATGCCTTAGATGAGTTGTCCAGTCCCAACTATAAATCAGAATGTCATCGAAAAATACCAGCACAAATTTCCTTGGAAAAGGACGAAACAAATCATTCATCACTGCTTGAAAGGTAGCCGGAGCATTAGTGAGCCCAAACAGCATGACTAGAAACTCATAATGTCCATTGTGAGTGCGGAAAGCAGTTTTCGAAACATCAGCCTCATGAACCCGTATTTGGTGAAATCCTGATTTTAAATCTAGCTTAGTAAAATAACAGGCCCCATAGAGCTCATCCACTATGGGTATGGGATATTTATCAGGGATAGTCACCCTATTCAAGGCTCTATAGTCAATGCATAATCTCCAAGTGCTGTCCTTCTTCTTAACTAGAAGTGCTGGACTAGAAAACGGGCTAGAGCTAGGTTGAATGATACCTGAATGGAGCATTTTAGTCCCTTGCCTTTCGATTTCTTCTTTATGGTGGTGAGGATATCTATAGGGTCTGACATTGACTGGCCCCTGCCCTTCCTCCAGTGGAATAGAGTGCACACAATTTCTCTTTAGAGGAAGCCCCTTTTTAGCAAGAAAAACAGCTTCGAATTTGTTCATCAAGATTAACAATTCTTGTTGCTGTTGCCTTGTGAATGTATCCTGCTCCTCAGCTTCTAAAGCGATAAAAGTATTAGTCCACCTAATTCCCCCTGCTTCAAAATAATTTGCCTCCAAAAAGCTGTGTAATGAGGTTGGGTTATGGAAACCAGATTGATTGCTCCTGGATGTCGCCAAGTTTCCAGGATTGCCTTGCAACATGACCTTCCGCCCTTGTAATTGAAACTCCATAGTCATGTCCTGCCAGTCCATCAACATTTTCCCCAATGTCTTCAACCAATCCACTCCCAAAATGATATCCATTCCTCCTAAGTCCAAGACATAGGCATCAATCTGAATTTCGAAATTTCCAAATTGAAGGGTCAAACCGGAACACTTCCCTTGGGCAATTACTCTATGTCCATCTCCCAGTCGAATTCCCAATCTCATTGTAGATTGCACCAGCAGTCCCAAAGCTTGTGTTAATTCAGTAGAGATGAAATTGTGAGATGCTCCGCTGTCAATTAACGCTACAACAGTCACCCCTTGTAACACCCCACCCAGTCGCATAGTCTTTGTCCCTGTATGGTCATCCTCGTCTCTGCCGAATAATCCCATCGTTTTGCATCCGACTTCCTCTTCTTCCTCTGAATCTTCTATTTCCATCGCAACAATATCGCCCTTCGAGTTCAAGACTTCGTTTTCGCCCAAAACCAGAAGTCGGAGCTGTTTATCGGCGCATTGGTGGAGTGGGTGATACTTCTCCCCACAACGGAAACACAGTCCTTTAGTTCTGCACTCCATAAGCTCCGGGTATGATATATGGCGGAGTCCCATGGCTTTTTCCAGCAGTCCTCGGCGATCTCCATCACTCCGACGAGGAGGAATGTTCGAAGATGGAGAAGGAATTTTGCTCGATGCGTGACCCGACAGGTGCGACCCAAATGGATAACGGGTTCGACCCGAACTCCACCCGTCGGAGTTAGCAGGCTGGCCCACAACCGGAGCCCAGCCCGAGTCCCTTTGAACCGGGTAGGAACGCGATCCATTTAGAGGAACAGAGTCGCGATTGTTCTGTCCCTAAGTTCTTCCCCTAAAATGGTTTTCTCCCGCATCATCTTCTCCGGCCAGCTCCTCTTCAATGTCTTTTGCCATCTTCATTAGTTGCAGACGAGAGGAAGGGTTCAGAGTGCGTACCCGACGTCGGATAATTGGTCTTAGGCCACTCATGAAGTAACCGACGTATTGTTCCTTTGGTAACCTGCCTACTTGGGATGATATCAATTCGAATTTCTCAATATAATCCTCTACAGCTCCTGTTTGTTTCAAGGCAGAGAGTTCCTCAAAAGGATTCTCAAACTTTCGACCCCCATAACGAGCAATCAGTGCTCTCTTCAGTTTTTCCTAAGTCAGATTATCCTCCGTCTCATATAAGAGATTGAACCAGTGAATAGTAGATCCTTCCATACTGAGCCTTGAGAGCTTGAGCTTGACCTCATCTGAGGTGTTTTGAACTTCGAAATAAATTTCTGCTCTGGTAATCCACCCAACAGGATCGGTGCCGTTAAACATAGGTAGCTCAACCTTTCTTACTGACATTCTGTATTCATCTAAGGAATCCTCATGCGCATCATCAACTCGATGGTGATGAGGAGGCACGGAGGTTTTCTCCCCTGAAGTAGAGGAAATCCCCGTTAGCATTTTACCCACCTCCTGAAGCAAAGAATGCTGCATGTCTCTCAAGGCAGACTTGAAAGAAGATTGCATTTCGCCCATTCCCACCCTTAGTGATGCCAATTCAGCCTCAACAACATCCATTCTATCTGACATTTTTGGTGACATGAACTAACTCTAGGAATTTCTAGGGAATTGACTTATCTTTCCCTTAGTGAATTTTGATTCGGCAGGTCGGACCAATTTGTTAGGAACCCAAAAATTGACTAGAAAATCCAGAGATAGATACCCCAAGAATAGAATAAAATACTCAGCAGTGTTATTCAATTCAAAGGACTAACTACAATGGCCCAGAGCCTCAAACTCCTCAGAGAAATGAATTCTCTATCAAAGACTAATACTCAAAATAACTCCCCCTTCTGCTTCCCTATTTTCTTCCTTAAGTACTACCCCACTCACATGAGCAGCCCCCCTTTTCCTCTAACCGAAAGCCAGCTTAGCCTAACTTATAACAGAATTCTCTTCTGCCCCACTCTTCTTCNTCAAAGGCTAAGATCCTCTAAAGAAGGACTGCCACAGCTAATAGCTAGCCCAACCACAACCTCTTTGAGAGAAGCCACTTACGTTGCCGAGCCTTCTAAGATTGCCTCCTCTAAGTGCTTCCCACACCAGAATGCCCCTAGAGCATCCCCGAGCAGGCTGAGGCCTCACCCCTCCATCTGCAGGTACTCATCCCATGGAGGCAGCCTCCTTCCCTTGACTATGAGTTTGGGTTCTCTCAGCTGTCCTACCCAGCTCCCTAAGACGCCATGGTTGTTCAACCACCAGTCCCTCCGGAGCTAAAATTCCCATTCACTTGTATTATTACCTCCTAAGCATTAATGAACCAAAATCCAACAAAACAAACACATATGAAAGAGGAGATTTTGAATAAGATTAGAGCATATGATTTTGGTTGATCCCAATCTTCTTTCCAGTGATCTAGGCCAAAATACAAAAACAGGGTATAATCCATTATGTTTAATTAGATTAGTTTCAGTTGGTATAACCAAGATTAGCAGCTCATGGTTTCCTCTCAACTAGTTGCAACGGAAATACTCGGTGCATGATCAAAAAGAAACTAATGAAAGATGAAAATAATACTCACCAGTAAGCAAATTGTCCTTGACTGATCACAACGAGACTTTCTAATAGCTTGTTTAATCCACCAGTGGGCATAGGTGGAGAATTTAAAACCCTTAGAAGCATCAAACTTCTCTACACCTCATGCAAGGCCTCAGTAGCCCTCCTGTGAATCAAAGAGAAATAGTTGAACAGTTGATCACTAAAAGCATCAAAGTCATCATGCTTTATATGGTATTATCTCTTGGGAAAATCCCTAAGGTGGAAAACTACCAACTTTTAGGACTTGGGAAAAGAATGATCAACTAGTTAACACATGGTTAATACTTAATACATCCGCAGAGCCATAGATGCTGGTAAGAATTTCGGTTTGGTCATTCTCGCCTTACTTATTTAAGAGTAACAGTGTAAAGGCAAGGCAAATACCTGTACAAGATCTTGCAGATTCATCTGAAATACCTGTATATTGCTTTTAATCAAATTGTCTTTGCAAAAGATGCCATAATTTAAGCGCCTCCTCAGGGTCTTCTGATCAACTCCTGTTGCTGCTGCCCATTGAGCAAATGTGGTCTTTCAGCAAGATCCTCCTGAAGTTTTTCCAGCTTTAGTAGATCCTGAATTATATTGACAGAAGAGGCAAAGGAATTAGACAACAAAAAGCAATAATGAAATATGCAACAAGGTCTCCTTCTAGCCAAACTGGAGAGGAGATTACAGCATATAATTCTGCAGTCTCATGAAGGCGAGATAAGGCATCAGCAGCCTTATTATCCGGACCAGGTTTATAGATTACTTGGAAACGGTATCCTAATAATTTGGCCATCCATGACTGCTGGTTTGTGCTAGTAATTTTCTGCTGCAGCAAGTGCTTCAAACTTCTCTGATCAGTATAGATAACAAAAGCTCTCCCCAATAGGTAATGTCTCCAATGCTGAACTGCAAGTACCAAGGCCATGAGTTCTTTGTCATAAGCTGACTTAGATGCGTGGCTGCTAGAGAATGCCTTGCTGAAATACGCAATTGGCCTGCGGTTTTGCATCAAGACTGCTCCAATCCCTGTGCCTGAAGCATCACACTCGATTTCAAAGGATCTTGCAAAATCCGGAAGAGCCAAGATTGGAGAGGTAGTCATAATCTTCTTAAGGTGCAGAAAAGCTTCAAATGCTGCTGGTCCCCACTGAAAATTGTCCTTCTTGGTTAGTTCAGTAAGAGGCTTTGCAATTTGCCCATAGCCTACCACAAATTTTCGATAATAACCCGTCAATCCCAAGAAACCTCTGACTCCTTTAACCGTTTTAGGAACTGGCCAATTGATGATTGCTTGGATCTTGGCAGGATCGGCTGCAACTCCTTTACCAGAAATAACATGCCCAAGATACTCCACCGACAACCTACCAAAACTACATTTTTTTCTATTTACTACAAACTGATGTCTGGACAGAATTTCTAGTACAGTTTCAAGATGCTTTAGATGAATTGTCCAATCCAAGCTGTAAATCAATATGTCATCAAAAAATACCAATACAAATTTCCTTAGAAAAGGACGAAACAAATCATTCATAACAGCTTGGAAAGTAGCCGGGACATTAGTGAGCCCAAATGGCATGACTAAAAACTCATAATGTCCATTGTGAGTACGGAAGGCAGTTTTAGAAACATCAACCTCATTAACCCGTATTTGGTGAAATCCGGATTTTAAATCCAGCTTGGTAAAATAACAGGCCCCATAGAGCTCGTCTAGAAGCTCATCTACCACGGGAATGGGATACTTGTCAGGGATAGTCACCCTATTCAAGGCTCTATAATCAACACATAATCTCCAAGTGCTGTCCTTCTTCTTAACTAACAGTACTGGGCTAGAAAAAGGGCTGGAGCTAGGTTGTATGATACCTGAATGGAGCATTTCAGCCACTTGCCTTTCGATTTCTTCTTTATGGTGGTGAGGATATCTATAGGGTCTGACATTGACTGGTCCCTGCCCCTCCTCCAATGCAATAGAGTGCACACACTTTCTCTTTGGAGGAAGCCCTTCTTTAGCAAGAAAAACAGCTTCAAATTTGTTCATCAGGATTGACATTTCTTGCTGTTGCTGCCTTGTTAATTCGTGCTGTGCCTCAACTTCTAATGACATGAAAGTGTTAGTCCACCTAATTCCCCCTACTTCAAAATAATTGGCCTCCAAAAAACTGTGTAATGAGGTTGGGTTATGGCATCCAGACTGGTTGCTCTTGGATGTGGCCAAGCTTCCAGCATTGCCCTGCAAAATGACCTTCCGCCCTTTTAATTGAAACTCCATAGTCATTTCCTGCCAGTCCATCAACACCTTCCCCAGTGTCTTCAACCAATCCACTCCCAGAATAATATCCATTCCTCCCAAGTCCAAGACATAGGCATCAATCTGAATTTCGAAATTTCCAAACTGAAGTGTCAAGCCAGCACACTTCCCTTGGGCCATTACTCTATGCCCATCGCCAAGTTTAATCCCCAACCTCACGGTAGATTGTACCAGCAACCCCAAAGCTTGGGTTAATTCAGTAGAGATGAAATTATGAGTTGCTCCACTGTCAATTAGTACTAAAACAGCCGCCCCTTGTAACAACCCATCAAGTCGCATAGCCTTAGTCCNCCAAACTGAAGTGTCAAGCCAGCACACTTCCCTTGGGCCATTACTCTATGCCCATCGCCAAGTTTAATCCCCAACCTCACGGTAGATTGTACCAGCAACCCCAAAGCTTGTGTTAATTCAGTAGAGATGAAATTATGAGTTGATCCACTGTCAATTAGTACTACAACAGCCGCCCCTTGTAACAACCCATTAAGTCGCATAGCCTTAGTCCCCGTATTGTCATCCTCGACCCTGCCAAATAATCCCATAGCTTTGCATTCGACTCCATCTTCTTCCTCTGAATCACCCACTTCCATCGCGATAATTTCTCCCTCTGAATTCAAGGTTTCATTTTCACCCAAAACCAGTAACCGGAGTTGTTTATCGGCGCATTGGTGAAGTGGGTGGTACTTTTCCCCACAACGGAAGCACAATCCTTTAGTTCGTCTATCCATAAGCTCCGGGTATGAAATGTGGCGGAGACCCTTGGCTTTTTCCGGCAATACGCGGCGATCTCCTTCACTGCGACGGGGAGGAATGGGCGAAGACGATGAAAAATTTTTGTTCGATGCTTGACCCGAAGGGTACGATCCAGATTGATAACGGGTTCGACCCGAAATCCACCCATCAGAGCTGGCCGACTGGCCCACCTCGTGAGCCCAGACCGAATCCCTTTGAGCTGGGTAGGATCGCGACCCGCTTCTAGGACCAGGATCACGAGTGTTCTGAACCCAGTGTCTACCACGAATTTGTTTCTCTCCCGTATCATCATCGCCGACCAGCTCCTCTTCAATGTCTTTTGCCATCTTCATTAACTGTGGTCGAGAGGTGGGGTTCAGTGTGCGAACCCGACGTCGAATAATGGGACGTAAGCCACTCATGAAGTAACCGACGTACTGCTCTTCCGGTAACCTGCCTACTTGGGATGAAATCAGTTCAAATTTCTCAATGTAATCCTCTACAGCTCCTGTTTGTTTCAAGGCAGAGAGTTCCTCAAAAGGGTTCTCAAACTTTCGCCCCCCATAACGAGCAATTAGAGCTCTCTTCAGTTTTACCCAGGTCAGATTATCCTCGGTTTCGTATAGGAGATTAAACCAATGAATTGTAGCTCCCTCCATACTAAGCCTTGACAGCTTGAGCTTGACCTCATCGGAGGTGTTCTGTACTTCGAAATAAATTTCTGCTCTGGTAATCCACCCAACAGGATCAGTACCATTAAACATAGGCAGCTCAACCTTCCTTACTGACATCCTGTATTCCTCTAAGGAATCCTCATGTGCTTCTTCAACTCTGTGTTGATGAGGAGGATTGGTGTCTTTCTCCCCTGAATTAGATGAAGCTCCTAAAAACATTTTGCCAACTTCCTGAAGCAAGGAGTGCTGCATATCTTTCAAGGCAGACTTGAAAGAAGATTGCATTTCTCCCATTCCCAACCTTAGTGATGCCAATTCAGCCTCTAAAACATCCACTCTATCAGACATTTTTGGTGGCATGAATTCACTTTGAGAAAACGACTTAGTCTTCCCTTTTTTGTGAAATAGATCCGGCAGGTCGGACCAATTTGTTAGGAACCCAGAAAAATGAACTAATAAACCCAGAGATAGATAACCAAGGAATTGGAATAAAATACTCAGTAGTGTTATTCAAATTCAAAGGTTCAACTACAATGGTCCAGAGCTACAAGCTCCTCAGAGAAAATGAGATTCTCTGCCCAAGGTTAACCATCAACATAACAAAACATACCCCACACAGTACCTCTCCTCTTTCTAAATAACCAACCCAATCACGTGAGCAGTCCCCCCTTACTCTCTAACAGAAAACCAGCTGTAACAGAATAGCCAGCTCAGCCTAAGCCTAATTCTCTATAACAAAATTCCCTTTCCCTTCCCTTCTGCCCCACTCTTCTGCCTCCTAGTATAAACCCTCCATATTTTGGGCTGGACTCTATCATTGCCACCCTGTGAAAGCACAGCCTTGTCCTCAAGGCTGAAAGTTGGGAATTGTTGCTGGAGAACCTCCATGTCCTCCCATGTAGTGTCATCAGAGGAGCCCCCTTTCCATTTAACAAGACATTGCCTGAAAGGAGTGCCTTCCTTGACGATGTCTCTAGTAGCCAAAATTTCTTCAGGTTCTATAGTGTCTTCCAATTCGACTTCAAACCCACTAGGCAGCTCTGGTTCAACAGAATAATTCCCAATTGCCCTTTTCAATTGCCCTTTTTAATTGGGAAACATGGAAAACTGGGTGAATCTTAGATTGTAGGGGCAGCTTCAATTTGTAAGCTACTGTACCATACTTTGCCAAGATCGGATAAGGACCAAAAAATCTAGCAGCCTGTTTTTGATTGATTCTCCGGTGGACAGTTTGTTGTCTATGGGGACGCAACTTTAAGAAAACCCATTCTCCCACTTGATAAGATTGCAGAGTTCTATGCCTATCAGCAAACATTTTCATTTGATCTTGTGCTTTGCTCATATTGTGTTTGAGCTGTGCCAATGCTTCATCTCTGTCACAGAGTTCATTAGCTACTGCCTCCACCTTTGTCTCACTCCGAAGGTACTTAATTAGAGTAGGAGCCTTTCTGCCATAGACAATCTCAAAGAGAGAAGAACCCGTAGAAGCATGGTAGGAAGTATTGTACCATAATTCTGCCCAAGACACCCAGTATGCCCGGTTTTTTGGTTGCTCAGAAGCAAAGCAACGCAAATATGTTTCTAAGCATCTGTTTAACACTTCGGTTTGTCCATCCGTTTCCGGATGATAGGAAGAACTCATTTTTAACATTGTGCCTTGCATTCGGAAAAGTTCCCTCCAGAAATTACTCAGAAATAAAGGATCACGGTCACTGATTATTGACTGCGGGATACCATGAAGCCTAACAATTTCTTTGACAAAGAGTTCAGCCACAATCCTGGCTGAATAGGGATGCTTTAGCAAAATAAAATGGCCGTACTTAGATAGTCGATCGACCACTACTAGGACAGCTTCATAACCTTTAGATTTGGGAAGGCCAGTTATGAAATCCATAGATCAATTTCTTTGACAAAGAGTTCAGCCACAGTCCTGGCTGAATAGGGGTGCTTTAACAGAATAAAATGGCCGTACTTAGATAGTCGATCGACCACTACTAGGACAGCTTCGTAACCTTTAGATTTGGGAAGGCCTGTTATGAAATCCATAGAAATGTCCTCCCAAATTTGATTTGGCACTTCCAATGGCTGAAGAAGGCCAGCTGGGGATGTTGCTGCATATTTCTGTCTTTGGCATATATCACAAGACTTCACAAAGTCTTGGATACATCGTTTCATCCCATGCCAATACAGATTGCCTGCCACCCTTCTGTAAGTGCGAAGAAAACTTGAATGGCCACCAGTGGGCGATGAATGAAACTCTTGCAAGAGAAGTTGGATGTGAGGTGAAGTGGCCGGAAGGACTAAGCGGTTCTTATAAAGCAATACCCCGTGCTGGTAGGAAAAACCCGGATGAGAAGTAGGATTTTCTTGCAGGTCAGAGATGACCTGTTTAAGATGTGGGTCCAGCTGAACCTCCTGAGCAACAAGGTCACCTTCCATCCAAACCGGAGAGGAGATTACAGCATGTAACTCGGCAGACTCATGAAGGCGAGATAAGGCATCAGCCGCCTTATTATCCGGACCAGGTTTATAGATTACTTGGAAGCGGTAACCTAATAGTTTGGCCATCCATGACTGCTGATTTGTGGTAGTTATTTTCTGCTGCAGCAAGTGTTTCAAACTTTTCTGATCAGTGTAAATAACAAAAGCTCTCCCTAATAGGTAGTGTCTCCAATGTTGAACCGCAAGGACCAAGGCCATGAGTTCTTTGTCGTAAGCTGACTTAGATGCATGGCTGCTGGAGAATGCCTTGCTGAAATACGCAATTGGCTTGTGGTTTTGCATCAAAACTGCTCCAATCCCCGTGCCCGAAGCATCGCACTCGATTTCGAAGGGTCTTGCGAAATCTGGAAGAGCCAAAACGGGAGAGGTGGTCATAATCTTCTTAAGGTGCAGAAAGGCTTCTAATGCTGCTGGTCCCCACTGAAAATTGTCCTTCTTGGTTAGTTCAGTAAGAGGCTTTGCAATTTGACCATAGCCAACCACAAATTTCTGATAATAACCTGTTAACCCCAAGAAACCTCGGACTCTTTTAACAGTTTTAGGGACTGGCCAATTGATTATTGCTTGTATCTTGGCAGGGTCGGCTACAACTCCCTTACCAGAAATAACATGCCCAAGATACTCCACCGCCACCCTACCAGAATTGCATTTTTTTCTGTTTACTACAAACTAATGTCTGGACAGAATCTCAAGAACAATTTCAAGATGCTTTAGATGAGTTGTCCAATCCCAACTATAAATCAGAATGTCATCGAAAATTACCAGCACAAATTTCCTTAGAAAAGGATGAAACAAATCATTCATCACTACTTGAAAGGTAGCCGGAGCATTAGTGAGCCCAAAAGGCATGACTAGAAACTCATAATGTCCATTGTGAGTGCGGAAAGCAGTTTTCGAAACATCAGCCTCATGAACCCGTATTTGGTGAAATCTTGATTTTAAATCCAGCTTAGTAAAATAACAGGCCCCATAGAGCTCATCTAGGAGCTCATCCACTATGGGTGTGGGATATTTGTCAGGGATAGTCTACTATGGGTATGGGATATTTGTCAGGGATAGTCACCCTATTCAAAGCTCTATAGTCAACGCATAATCTCCAAGTGCTGTCCTTCTTCTTAACTAGAAGTGCTGGACTAGAAAAAGGGCTAGAGCTAGGTTGGATGATACCTGATTGGAGCATTTCAGTCACTTGCCTTTCGATTTCTTCTTTATGGTGGTGAGGATATCTATAGGGCCTGACATTGACTGGTCCCTGTCCTTCCTCCAGTGCAATAGAGTGCACACAATTTCTCTTTGGAGGAAGCCCCTTTTTAGCAAGAAAGACAGCTTCGAATTTGTTCATCAAGATTGACAATTCTTGTTGCTGTTGCCTTGTGAATGTATCCTGCTCCTCAGCTTCTAAAGCAATAAAAGTATTAGTCCACCTAATTCCCCCTGCTTCAAAATAATTTGCCTCCAAAAAGCTGTGTAATGAGGTTGGGTTATGGAAACCAGATTGATTGCTCCTGGATGGCGCCAAGTTTCCAGGATTGCCTTGCAACCTGACCTTCCGCCCTTGTAATTGAAACTCCATAGTCATGTCCTGCCAGTCCATCAACACTTTCCCCAGTGTCTTCAACCAATCCACTCCCAAAATGATATCCATACCTCCTAAGTCCAAGACATAGGCATCAATCTGAATTTGGAAATTTCCAAATTGAAGGGTCAAACCAGAACACTTCCCTTGGGCAATTACTCTATGCCCATCTCCCAGACGAATTCCCAATTTCATTGTAGATTGCACCAGCAGTCCCAAGGCCTGTGTTAATTCAGTGGAGATGAAATTGTGAGATGCTCCACTGTCGATTAACGCTGCAACAGTCACCCCTTGTAACACCCCACCTAGTCGCATAGTCTTTGTCCCTGTATGGTCATCCTCGGTTCTGCCAAATAATCCCATAGTTTTACATTCGACTTCCTCTTCTTCCTCTGAATCTTCCTTTTCCATCGCAACAATATCACCCTCTGAATTTACGACTTCATTTTCGCCCAAAACCAGAAGTCGGAGCTGCTTATCGGCGCATTGGTGGAGTGGGTGATATTTCTCCCCACAGCGGAAACACAGTCCTTTAGTTCTGCGCTCCATAAGCTCCGGGTATGATATATGGCGAAGTCCTTTGGCCTTGTCCGGCAGTCCTCGGCGATCTCCATCACTCCGGCGAGGAGTATTGTTCGAAGATGGAGAAGAAATTTTGCTCGATGCGTGACCCGAAAGCTGCGACCCAGATGGATAACGGGTTCGACCCGAGTTCCACCCATCGGAATTAGCAGGCTGGCCCACAACCGGAGCCCAACCCGAGTCCCTTTGAACCGGGTAGGAACGCGATCCATTTCTATGAACAGCATCGCGATTGCTCTGTCCCCAATTTCGTCCCTTAAATTGATTTTCTCCCGCATCATCTTCTCCGGCCAGCTCCTCTTCAACGTCTTTGGCCATCTTCATTAGTTGCAGACGAGAGGAAGGGTTCAGAGTGCGTATGCGACGTCGGATAATAGGTCTTAGGCCACTCATGAAGTAACCGACGTATTGTTCCTCTGGTAATCTGCCTACTTGGGATGATATCAGCTCGAATTTCTCAATATAATCCTCTACAGCTCCTGTTTGTTTCAAGGCAGAGAGTTCCTCAAAAGGATTCTCAAACTTTCTACCCCCATAACGAGCAATCAGTGCTCTCTTCAACTTTTCCCAAGTCAGATTATCCTCCGTCTCATATAGGAGATTGAACCAGTGAATAGTAGATCCTTCCATACTGAGCCTTGAGAGCTTGAGCTTGACCTCATCTGAGGTGTTTTGAACTTCGAAATAAATTTCTGCCCTGGTAATCCATCCAACAGGATCGATGCCGTTGAACATAGGTAGCTCAACCTTTCTTACTGACATTCTGTATTCATCTAAGGAATCCTCATGCCCATCATCAACTCGATGGTGATGAGGAGGCACGGAGGTTTTCTCCCCTGAAGTGGAGGAAATCCCCGTTATCATTTTACCCACCTCCTGAAGCAAAGAATGCTGCATGTCTCTCAAGGCAGACTTGAAAGAAGATTGCATTTCGCCCATTCCCACCCTTAGTGATGCCAATTCAGCCTCCACAACATCCACTCTATCTGACATTTTTGGTGACATGAAACTCTAGGAATTTCTAGGAATTCGTCTTATCTCTCCCTTAGTGAATTTTGGATCCGGCAGGTCGGACCAAATTGTTAGGAACCCAGAAATTAATTAGGAAATCCAGAGATAGATACCCTAGGAATAGAATAAAAATACTCAGCAGTGTTATTCAATTNGCCGTTGATTCCAGGAATACATTGGAGATAAAGACTTGTTTATTTTCAATTTGCACATCCCTTGTGGCAAGTGTTTTCCACTTATAAATATCTATATTGTCATGTTCTGATTTTGAGAGCTTTTGTAATTTAGTATGTTTCTGTTTCTGGCATAATCTGTTGGCTTTTTGTAGGTCAGAGGCTGGGAGTCATTTTGTCATTCTTTTATGCTAAAAATTAGAAAGATGATTGAAACAGTGTTGTTATGGCCTTCTGTGGATACTGATTCAGGTAAGAAACTAATTTGTTTCTATATTTTCTTGTAATTTTCTCATCAATTACAACTAATTTGAATGAACATAATTTTCTCTCCCAGTTTCTAAAGCACAACATGGGTGCATTGATTGTCTAGCACTGATGATATGTGCTGAATTGCAAGCTCAGGAATTGAGCAGAGACTCCACCTCAGACAAGATGAGGGTTGTTGGAAAGAAAGGTAGTGCTGGTGTGAATGTTTATCCTGAATATAAGCATAAAAGATAAAACTGTTGTTGAGTAGTTGATGTGAGTCATGTGACTTCTTCCACTCAAACATGCAGAGTCTGCTCCCCCAGGGAATTCTGCTGTCACTTATGTGATAAGTCAATTCTTAGATGACAAGAAGGATTTGATTTCAACTTCTGATTTAAATAGTGGAAACTGTACATTTGCGGTTGCAATTCCTCTCTCCTTTCGTTTGTGCATGGCTAATGTTCTCATCAGTGCTAGTCAGAAGATTCCAGAATCTTGCAAGAAGCTCTTTGCACAACAAGTTCTTCCATGTCTCCTCTCTTCTGTTGAGGTACTATTACATTTTAGTTCATGATAATCTGATAATTGTGAGTATCATGGCTTCGTAGTTCTTGAAACTTTATTGTCAGTCCTGCTTGTTTCATCAAACTGGTATTTTGTAAGCAGCTTAAAAAGATGTCAGATATTAGAGCGGCGTGCATACAGGTCCTCTTTTCATCCGTCTATCATCTAAGATCTGCAGTTCTTCCATATGCATCTGACCTTCTGAAAATTTCACTAAAAGCGCTCAAAAAGGGGTCAGAGAAGGTATTATCCTTGATCTTGAGCACTAGTAATATGAACATTGTGAACAAATATACAAATGTAAATATGGGATGGTTGCAAGTGAATTCCTGGAAAATATTCATCAGGTACAGATGGATTTCTTTTTTATAGGGTTATAACTTAAAAAATCTGGTTTGATAATTGATGTTCACATTACTTGATGGCCAGTATTGAGGTGAGTCTTTATTTTTCTGTCGTCATTTTCAGTATAGAAATTTCTTTTTGGGAAAAGTCAATTAAGGACAACTTGGTAAAAGGTGGACAAAATATGGAAGTTTATATGGTTATTTAATCTTCACAAAATGCACTTGTCCAGTCAAAGTTGTGGTTATTCTTTTGTAAAATATGGTAACAATCTCATTTCTCATCTTATTCGACAGTCTGTCCTGTATTGTCCTTCTTCATAAAGTTCTACAATTATATATTGCTAAAGTACAAGTAGTTGATTGTACGCGCCATATATTAGATAAACTGAGTATTAATAAATATAAAATCAGGTGATGGAAAATATTAGAAAAGTTCTAACTTAAGAACTAATTGATACATCTATTTATAGAAATAAGACCTTGTCCATGATGGTGCAATATTAATGTTGAACAGGAAAGAGTGGCAGGTGCAAAGCTAATGGCATCTCTTCTGGGCAGTGAAGATGTGATTTTGGAAAGCATATCTGGTGGACTAGTAGAAGCAAGGTCTATGCTCTCAACCATATCTTTATCAGACCCTTCACTTGAGCTACAACAGATATGCAGAAAGTTGCTATTATGCCTATCTTCTCCCTGACTTGTGACAATGTATTTTCTGTTGGAGTGATTACACAAAACATTATGGTTATGTACTTGCTGTGCTATCACTCTCCTCCCTCCTTTTCTTAATTTGTTTTGATGCCACACTTGTTTAATGTTCATAATCCCCTGTCCCATGTGCCTGATAAAATTACTTTCAAGAGGTTTCATAGACAACTTTAGTAGTTAGGAGGAAAGCTTGTAACCATATGATCATGTTGTAAATAGTTGAGAGTAGTTTGCGAATACCAAGTTCATGTAAAATTCAGGGATTTACCAGTTATAGTATATACTAAATTCTCATGATCGATTTCCTTATCGAATACATAAGTACATAACAATAAGCTGATGTAGTTAGTTGGCTTGCTACCAGCATGATTCTGACCTTACAATAATAATTAAGAATTTTCCCATTTATTGGAATTGGGTGACTGAACCTAAATCTAAGTAAGACATACAACTACCTTGCATGATTGTATAAGGTTCATGTATTTGGACAGAGTCACACAGACAATGAATGCAAGAGATAACCTTTTTTTGGGTGTAGCACAAAACTTAACGTTGACTGACTATAATACATTAACAATATCTTCCAATATCCTAAAATAACAATTTAATATTATTCTACTACTATTCTAATTTCTAAGAGATGGTTGGGCCCCTTCGGACACAACGAAGAACAGTTGTTGAAGCTTCCATTCCATCAAAGTTGACTAATTTAATTCTGGTCCAATTTAAATAAAGATTATCATCTGTTAGGTTTGATGGGTGGCGCGTCGTTTCGCATTTCGTTGCTGAGGTGAATTTTTTGTTTTGTTTGAGATGAGATGAACCAGAAAAAAGAAAGAAAAAGTAAGAGATGAACCGAACTTTCTAGCATTGGATCCTTCAATGTTAGCCTAAAGTGGTTCGAAAGTCTTTTTTGCTGGCTTTAAAGATTGTTCTCAAACCTTAAATAAAAAAAGAGACCTTTCTCAAACCCACCTACCATTCTTGCATAATCCTGTGACGAATACATTTCCAAGTTTTGATTCCAGGCATGTAGCACCTGTCAAACTTAAATCCACAAAAGTTGCAACCCTCCCTTGGGTGCTTTCTCAATACCTACGTTACTCTATTTTACCTTTTTTCTAATATCTTTATTATTGTTTAGATAATTATTGTTACGTTACATAAATCATAAAAAAATTATAGATGAATGACTAAAAAAATATCTTCAAGTAGGTGATTATTGACATTTGAGGTTTTACATCTCTTTTTTTAATCACTCACTTATAATTATTTATTATATTTGTATGAGCTAAGAATAATTAATTTTTTTTTAAAAAAAACTCTTTATTATTGATTTAATAAAATTATCTGAAGTTCCAGTCCTCTCGCATCGCAAGGCCATCTATATTTTAAGCCCTTTTTAACCTAGGTACCACCAGACTCTGATCTGAGACTGAAAAGTGAAAACAATAAGGAGCCCACAACTTGGTAAAGGCTAAAGACAAGACAAAGTGACAGGACAAACACTTAGTCTCAAATTTGCAGACGTTTTTCTCGTTATCCCTCTCTCTGTCTCTGGCTCTGAAATCAAAAGATCTTTGATTTAGATTGAGATTAGCTTGGTGTGGGTGCTTAGAAATAGAAATAGAAATGCTGCAACTTGTGTTCGCGGTGGCCTTCTCTGCCGTCCCCTTGACCTTGTACGTGCCGCCGATCCGCAGCTTCAACCTCTTCGTCCAAAAAATTGAAGACTTTTTGAGACAAACCATCCTCTACACTCTTGGAACCTATCCTCGCCTACGATTCGCTCTCTCTCGCATTTACAACAACATTCGCCACTCAACCAGGTCCACATAGACCACTTCTTCTTCTTATCTACCTTGATTGTGGGATTAAATCATTTATTTTTGTGATTTAATCTTCAATATTTTAGAGGTTATTGAAAGTTCAACTCTGTTTAATTGTTACACGGATGTGTAATTATTTGTCTTCTTAGAGCTCTACTCTGTTATATTTTTGCCTTTTCAATTCCTGTCAAAATTGGCCTTTTATTTTTGTTCATCCACTTTACTCTGTTCAACTTAAAGCTCTACTCTATTTTATTCTCTGGTTTTAGTTTCTTCGATAGTAATTGGAATCTTGGTCCTAGAGAAATTCCATATATTGAAAAGGGAAAAGAAACAGAATAGCCCTTGATCGTTTGAGGTTTTGGAAGGGAAAAGAAAAAAAAAAAGGTAATCTTTCAATATGTTCTTTCCTGTTTTCTTTCAGCTAACATAACAATTTCCTAGTTGGGAATTGTTTTGACTAGAATTATACAGGTTCATCTGGTTTTGATTTTGTGGGGACTCTTTTCCCCTGTTCTGTTTTGATATTTTGGATTATGAAATGACGGTGGTGCAAGTTTCAATGTTGCCATATTTGTCTTGATAATTTGCCAACCATAAATTAAAATAATGTTCTTTTCCCCTGTTCTGTTTTGATATTTTGGATTATGAAATGACGGTGGCGCAAGTTTCAATGTTGCCATATTTGTCTTGATAATTTGCCAACCATAAATTAAAATAATGGATGGACCATTCATGTCTCTTACCAAATTGTTAGTTGGCACTATTTCAATCAACTAATTGGACAAAAACCAACTTTTATTACAAATACAAATGGTGTCCTGTTTATGTGTGTGAATATTGTTTGAAAAGTTAATCCTTCGGAACCCTGTGTTTGGTTATCTGGATGTAATGAATGGATCTTAATCTTTTGTGCATTATTAATTTAATTGGTTTGGATATTGATACTCAGAGAAGATTAAAATAAAAAATACAAAATTATTATATGTTATTTAGTAACGAAGAGTTTAAGTAGTTTGTAAAAGTTATGGTTGATTTTTTTTAATAATATCTAAAACTGAAAAAATGAAGAGAAAGAATATGACTAATGACGAGATGATGAAATATGCACAATTATGTTATAAAAATGATATTAATGGATAAAAATATAATATTTATGAAAGTAAATTTATGTTTTATATTATTTAAAAATAGTTTGATTTAGATCCATGTGGCAGTTAATATCAATACAATCAAAGTCAAAGCTATTGACACATAGCCCTTGAGCTTTTTCAATTGAAAAAAGAAAAATCCCAATTTTATGGGTGGAAAACTCAATGCTATATACTTCTCAAACGTATCCCACATGTAATGACAAAAGGCAAATAACTTCGTTTTTCCTTTTCTAATTATTTCATTAGCTACTGCCTCCACCTTTGTCTCACTCCGAAGGTACTTAGTTAGAGTAGGAGCCTTTCTGCCATAGACAATCTCAAAGGGAGAAGAACCCGTAGAAGCATGGTAGGAAGTATTGTACCATAATTCTGCCCAAGACACCCAATATGCCCAGTTTTTTGGTTGCTCAGAAGCAAAGCAACGCAAATATGTTTCTAAACATCTGTTTAATACTTCAGTTTGTCCATCCGTTTCCGGATGATAGGAAGAACTCATTTTTAACATTGTGCCTTGCATTCGGAAGAGTTCCTTCCAGAAATTACTCAGAAATAAGGGATCACGATCGCTAATTACTCAGAAATAAAGGATCACGGTCGCTGATTATTGACTGTGGAATACCATGAAGCCTAACAATTTCTTTGACAAAGAGTTCAGCCACAGTCCTGGCTGAATAGGGATGCTTTAACAAAATAAAATGACCGTACCTAGATAGTCGATCGACCACTACTAGGACAGCTTCATAACCTTTAGATTTGGGAATGCCCGTTATGAAATCCATAGAAATGCCCTCCCAAATTTGATTTGGCACTTCCAAAGGCTGAAGAAGGCCAGCTGGGGATGTTGCTGCATATTTCTGTCTTTGGCATATATCATGTTAGGATACCAGAAAAATAACAGTAAATCCACAGGAAAGAATCTAGAAAAGAACTCAATACTACTTGTATTATTCAATTCAAAGACCAGACACCATGGCCCAGAGCCTAAGGCTCCTCAGAGAATACTTTCTCTGTCAAAATACTCAATGGAAAACAATCTACCCTCCTTCTCTCCTAATCTCACACCCTTATGCTACCTGCATACGTGAGCATCCCTTCTTTCCCTCTAACTAACTGCCAGCTCATCATATTCTAACTGATTGCCCTTCTGCCCCACTCTTAACTGATTTCCCTTCTGCCCCACTCTTCCTTCTCCTAGAATAAACTCTCCATATGTTAGGCTTGGCAATTTGCTCATGAAGCACTGGCCCCTTGCCTGAATATAGGATTCTATCATATCACAAGACTTCACAAAGTCTTGGATACATCGTTTCATCCCATACCAATACAGATTGCCTGCCACCCTTCTGTAAGTGCGCAGAAAACCTGAATGGCCACCAATAGGCAATGAATGAAACTCTTGCAAGAGAAGTTGGATGTGAGGTGAAGTGGCCGGAATGACTAGGCGGTTCTTATAAAGCAATACCCTGTGCTGATAGGAAAAACCCGGATGAGAAGTAGGATTTTCTTGCAGGTCAGAGATGACCTGTTTAAGATGTGGGTCCAGCTGAATCTCCTGAGCAACAAGGTCACCTTCCATCCAAACCGGAGAGGAGATTACAGCATGTAACTCAGCAGACTCATGAAGGCGAGATAAGGCATCAGCCGCCTTATTATCCGGACCAGGCTTGTAGATTACTTGGAAGCGGTAACCTAACAGTTTGGCCATCCATGACTGCTGATTAGTAGTAGTTATTTTCTGCTGTAGCAAGTGTTTCAAACTTCACTGATCAGTGTAAATAACAAAAGCTCTCCCTAATAGGTAGTGTCTCCAATGTTGAACCGCAAGGACCAAGGCCATGAGTTCTTTATCGTAAGCTGACTTAGATGCATGGCTGCTGGAGAATACCTTGCTGATAGCTGACTTAGATGCATGGCTGCTGGAGAAAGCCTTGCTGAAATACGCAACTGGTTTGCGATTTTGCATCAAAACTGCTCCAATTCCCGTGCCCGAAGCGTCACACTCGATTTCGAAAGGTCTTGCGAAATCTGGAAGAGCCAACACGGGAGAAGTGGTCATAATCTTCTTAAGGTGCAGAAAAGCTTCTAATGCTGCTGGTCCCCACTGAAAATTGTCTTTCTTGGTTAGTTCAGTAAGAGGCTTTGCAATTTGACCATAGCCAACCACAAATTTCCGATAATAACCTGTCAACCCCAAGAAACCTCGGACTCCTTTGACAGTTTTAGGGACTGGCCAATTGATTATTGCTTGTATCTTGGCAGGGTCAGCAGCAACTCCCTTACCAGAAATAACATGCCCAAGATACTCCACTGCCACTCTACCAAAACTGCATTTTTTTCTGTTTACCACAAACTGATGTCTGGACAGAATCTCAAGAACAACTTCAAGATGCCTTAGATGAGTTTTCCAGTCCCCACTATAAATCAGAATATCATCGAAAAATACCAGCACAAATTTCCTTAGAAGAGGACGAAACAAATCATTCATTACTGCTTGAAAGGTAGCCGGAGCATTAGTGAGCCCAAACGGCATGATGGCCAATTGATTATTGCTTGTATCTTGGCAGGGTCGGCTGCAACTCCCTTACCAGAAATAACATGCCCAAGATACTCCACCGCCACCCTACCAAAACTGCATTTTTTTCTGTTTACTACAAACTGATGTCTGGACAGAATCTCAAGAACAATTTCAAGATGCTTTAGATAAGTTGTCCAATCCCAACTATAAATCAGAATGTCATCGAAAAATACCAGCACAAATTTCCTTAGAAAAGGACGAAACAAATCATTCATCACTGCTTGAAAGGTAGTTGGAGCATTAGTGAGCCCAAACGGCATGACTAGAAACTCATGATGTCCATTGTGAGTGCAGAAAGCAGTTTTCGAAACATCAGCCTCATGAACCCGTATTTGGTGAAATCCTGATTTTAAATCCAGCTTAGTAAAATAACAGGCCCCATAGAGCTCATCTAGGAGCTCATCCACTATGGGTATAGGATATTTGTCAGGGATAGTCACCCTATTCAAGGCTCTATAGTCAACGCATAATCTCCAAGTGTTGTCCTTCTTCTTAACTAGAAGTGCTGGACTAGAAAAAGGGCTAGAGCTAGGTTGAATGATACCTGAATGGAGCATTTCAGTCACTTGCCTTTCGATTTCTTCTTTATGGTGGTGAGGATATCTATAGTGTCTGACATTGATTGGTCCCTGCCCTTCCTCCAGTGCAATAGAGTGCACACAATTTCTCTTTGGAGGAAGCCCCTTTTTAGCAAAAAAAACAGCTTCGAATTTGTTCATCAAGATTGACAATTCTTGTTGCTATTGCCTTGTGAATGTATCCTGCTCCTCAGCTTCTAAAGCAATAAAAGTATTAGTCCACCTAATTCCCCCTGCTTCAAAATAATTTGCCTCCAAAAAGCTGTGTAATGAGGTTGGGTTATGGAAACCAGATTGATTGCTCCTAGATGTCGCCAAGTTTCCAGGATTGCCTTGCAACATGACCTTTTGCCCTTGTAATTGAAACTCCATAGTCATGTCCTGCCAATCCATCAACACTTTCCCCAGTGTCTTCAACCAATCCACTCCCAAAATGATATCCATTCCTCTTAAGTCCAAGACATAGGCATCAATCTGAATTTCAAAATTTCCAAATTGAAGGGTCAAACCGGAACACTTCCCTTGGGCAATTACTCTATGCCCATCTCCCAGTTGAATTCCCAATCTCACTGTAGATTGCACCAGCAGTCCCAAAGCTTGTGTTAATTCAGTAGAGATGAAATTGTGAGATGCTCCACTGTCAATTAACGCTACAACAGTCACCCCTTGTAACACCCCACCCAGTCGCATAGTCTTTGTCCCTGTATGGTCATCCTCAGCTCTGCCGAATAATCTCATAGTTTTGCATTCGACTTCCTCTTCTTCCTCTGAATCTTCTATTTCCATTGCAACAATATCACCCTCCAAGTTCAAGACTTCGTTTTCACCCAAAACCAGAAGTCGGAGCTGTTTATCGGCGCATTGGTGGAGTGGGTGATACTTCTCCCCACAGAGGAAACACAGCCCTTTAGTTCTGCGCTCCATAAGCTCCGGGTATGATATATGGCGGAGTCCCTTGGCTTTTTCCGGTAGTCCTCGGCGATCTCCATCACTCCGACAAGGAGGAATGTTCGAAGATGGAGAAGGAATTTTGCTCGATGCGTGACCCGACAGGTGCGACCCGGATGGATGAGTTAGCAGGCTGGCCCACAACCGAAGCCCAACCCGAGTCCCTTTGAATTGGGTAGGAACGCGATCCATTTCGAGGAACAGAGTCGCGATTGTTCTGTCCCCAAGTTCTTCCCCTAAAATGGTTTTCTCCCGCATCATCTTCTCCAGCCAGCTCCTCTTCAATGTCTTTTGCCATCTTCATTAGTTGCGGACGAGAGGAAAGGTTCAGAGTGCGTACCCGACGTCGGATAATTGGTCTTAGGCCACTCATGAAGTAACCGACGTATTGTTCCTCTGGTAACCTGCCTACTTGGGATGATATCAGTTCAAATTTCTCGATATAATCCTCTACAGCTCCTGTTTGTTTCAAGGCAGAGAGTTCCTCAAAAGGATTCTCAAACTTTCGACCCCCATAACGAGCAATCAGTGCTCTCTTCAGTTTTTCCCAAGTCAGATTATCCTCCGTCTCATATAAGAGATTGAACCAGTGAATAGTAGATCCTTCCATACTGAGCCTTGAGAGCTTGAGCTTGACCTCATCTGAGGTGTTTTGGACTTCGAAATAAATTTCTGCTCTGGTAATCCACCCAACAGGATCGGTGCCGTTAAACATAGGTAGCTCAACCTTTCTTACTGACATTATGTATTCATCTAAGGAATCCTCATGCGCATCATCAACTCGATGGTGATGAGGAGGCACGGAGGTTTTCTCCCCTGAAGTAGAGGAAATCCCCGTTAGCATTTTACCAACCTCCTGAAGCAAAGAATGCTGCATGTCTCTCAAGGCAGACTTGAAAGAAGATTGCATTTCGCCCATTCCCACCCTTAGTGATGCCAATTCAGCCTCAACAACATCCACTCTATCTGACATTTTTGGTGACATGAACTAACTCTAGGAATTTCTAGGGAATTGAATTATCTTTCCCTTAGTGAATTTTGATTCGGCAGGTCAGACCAATTTGTTAGGAACCCAAAAATTGACTAGAAAATCCAGAGATAGATACCCCAAGAATAGAATAAAATACTCAACAGTGTTATTCAATTCAAAGGACTAACTACAATGGCCCAGAGCCTCAAACTCCTCAGAGAAATGAATTCTCTGTCAAAGACTAATACTCAAAATAACTCCCCCTTCTGCTTCCCTATTTTCTTCCTTAAGTACTACCCCACTCACATGAGCAGCCCCCCTTTTCCTCTAACCGAAAGCCAACTTAGCCTAACTTATAACAGAATTCTCTTCTGCCCCACTCTTCTTCCTAACAGAATTTACCTCTGCCCCACTCTTCTGCCTCCTAGTATAGACCTTCCATATTTTGGGCTGGACTCTATCAATTTTGTAGCAGAATTAATGAACTTGGTTTCCTTATTGTAGTACTCTGTTGGTGAATGACCAGATCCCTGTTTAAACTAGGCACACAAATTTGGCAACCATTTAGTTTCATTCACCATTTAATCTCATTGCTGGAGATATAACTTAACAGGTTTTTCTTACCTTTACAGTTGCATAAGTCAAGCGGTATCCATCATTTGAATATAGAATTTTGTACCTGCACAATCCATATGATACTAAGATTCATGTGAAGTATGCAACTATTAAGTTTATGCACTACCTTTCTCTTACAGTTGATGCCATTTATGGTAGGTGTATTAATAGATCAAGAGAACTATGATAAATTATATTATATTTACTTATGTAATGGCTGACACATTCATATAAGCTGGAGGTTCAGCACTATAGCTATGAATTCCTTTTAAGAAAAGAGAATATGTATCATTTTCTCAATAAGAGAACTGAAAATACAGCAACTCACCCTGCTACTTGACCATCAACAAACCAAGGAGGCCAAGAATCACTAACAATCAGATTAAGGGACCTTAACCATTCTTCAGTAGAAATGTGTGGGACAACAAGATCATGATAGCCACTATGATAATAAAAAAAAAATTAAATCTTTTAGCAAAAAAGGTCAAAGAAACTGCGAGTTTAATTTAGGCATGATAAAGTGTTTCGATATTTCATCATTTACTAGAGCTACTTACTCGTAAAGTAAGACTTGTAAGCCTGTGTTAGTGAGATTCTTCTGGTAGCCAATGGCATCACCAATATCATAATCATATAATGCGTTTAAAACTACATTGCATCTATGCCATTCTTTAAAATTTCCCTGCATAGAGTGTCAAGGTTTTGTCAATTGTACAGCAGGAGCCATATTAACAATACTCTTGAACTGTGTACCTCTCTAACATGAAGAGCCTCTTGAACTGTCTTATTGTTTGCCCATATAACAGAAAGTACATAAACAGAACTCTGCAGATAGAAACTATATTAGTTTTCTAAGATTATTGTATTTGTATCAAAGGATGGATACATGGTAGATAGATAAGATACCTTGCACCACCAGTCAGGAAGGTGAAGGAAACCTCTTCCTTTTGCTTTAAGAGCTCTTTGAGACTGTGTGTCATCTGGTTTTGGTGATACGGTTGCACAATTAGGATCCAAAACACCTTCACTATAAATACCATTGAAGCACTGCAATTCCAAATGCATTACATTTCTATTTTTTAGAATAAGCTCATTGAGAAGAACATGAATTTGAAAATCCATCATATCAGTAACCATTGAACCTGATCAATCTTTTGAATCGCTTCCACACATGGTGTATTTGAGGAATCTACATCAACAAACGATCCATTGCAACTTTCTTTGGCTTTCTATGGAAGAAAGTGAAGAAGTTAAAAAAAACTACAAGTTCAATAAAGGAATTTTAGGGATCAATCCCATTTTTGCTCTTTGCCTCGTAGGAGGACAGATAAATTTGTCATGACATAAACTTAGGATAAAACAGAAGGGCAGTAATAAAAGTTTGAGTGGCTTACCTCATAAAGTCTGTCTGATATAAGTGCTAATCGGTGAGGTAAAACTATTTTTGCATTTTCCTCAAGATCTGTGTTTGTACGTACAGACCCACTTATAAATCCCTAATGCATGTTTGAAAACATAGTAAAACTAATGACTAAATTCAAAGATGAAAGCCTAAACCATTGAATTTAATTAAAAAAACCATATATTTATCACTTACTATTAAGTGTATAAATGGTGTTACTCCAGCTGCATTTCCTGCAGTTCCAACAAAGTACATGTCTTGTAATTAATAACATTAAATCAAAACAAAATGATCTAATATGGTAGCAAGAGCACTCTTTTCAACTCATTACTGAGAACTCTGAGTTTCCTAAACTTACATGCTAAAAGAAAAACCTTCAGCAGCAGACAATATGCTTGACTTATTTAAAGGATGAAATTGACATATGAACTCCAAATATGTTAGTTTTAAACAAGTAGACTTCACATAAATGAATTTAGATTGTGTTACAAGTTCAAAATATATTTCTAGGATTTAAATTTCAAAGAAGATTTAAGGTTAGAAGCATACTGTGAGAATCAACCATCTTTCTTACAAGTTGAAGCCTTTTTGCAGTTACAGTTACAAGAATATAAGAGGATGATGCTTCATAATTACCATCTGATATATCCTGCGCAATGATTGGCACAAGTACACCATTATACGAATCACTAGCAATAAAAATTCAATTCGGAAGGTAGTCAGGGTGTTCAATCAACCACTGCATTTGAATTACAAATTAGAGACACATAATGTACAAACATCATAGCTTTATTATACATTGAAACAGTGTCTTCTGCAACCAAGCACCAAATAAACCAACTAAAACTCACAAGTTTTTTCTACATCACTATATTTACCTTCCTCAAGAATTTGTAACTTTGTCTTGCTGATTTAGTGTCAGATGCAAAATAACCTTCTGCTGTTGTAGGAAAGGAGAATCCAGTACCAACAGGTGCATCTATAAATATTATGCTAGCACTCTGGAAAAAGCACCATAATCATCAAGTAATTAAGCTTAACAACCAGGGGTGGAAGAAACTTAAGAGCAACATTATAGTCAAAATGAATGCACAAAGACCATATATATATATTTTCACCTTTGTCCATGGATATGGCCTTAAGAGCAACTGTGGTATACCCCCATTGTAACCAGTCCCATTGAATTCTAGTGGACCTAAAATAAAAAGAGAAAAGAAGTGGGGAATTATAAAAACGCTGTAAACTGTGGGAGGAATTTCTCACACTTTTCTCATTGCTCAAAACCAAATATATACAGGAAAGAATATCAACACCGAGATTCCTTCCTTCCTAGAATTGCTCCTAAAGATACTCCTAGAATAACTAATATTCATCAATCAGGAAAATAGAATAATACAAATATGCCTAGAATCTCTCATACTTATCAGTCAATGATACACACTAAAGCAGAAGATACACCTGCTATATTTACATGCAGACAACTGTTATATTTACATGCAGCTGCTATATTTACATGATTGCCATTATACCGTAATACCCCCCCCTCAAGTTGGTGCATGAAGATTGCAAATGCCCAACTTGCTGAGAAAATAGTCAAACTGATGTGTGCCCAAGGCTTTCGTGAAGATGTCCGCCAGTTGTGCATGAGAAGAAACATGAGCTGGTCGAATATTTCCTTTTAGTATCTCGTCTTGGACAACATGGCAGTCCACTTCGATATGTTTCGTCCATTCATGAAATACCAGGTTCTTTGCTATATGCAATGCTGCTTGATTGTCACAAAAAAAGCCGCATGGGTTTTAAGTGTAGCAAACCAAGGCTGGACAAAATCCCTTTCAGCCACTTCAATTCACAAGTTGTCGTTGCCATGGATCGATATTCAGCTTCTGCTGATGAGCGGGATACCGTCTGCTGCTTCTTGGTCTTCCAAGAGATTGGAGAATTACCCAGGAGGACAAACCACCCTGTGAGAGATCTCCGAGTCAAAGGGCAACTAGTCCAGTCCGAATCACACCACCCATAAAGTTGCAAGTCACAATCATGACGCAACAGAATACCTTGCCCTGGATTCCCCTTTAAGTATTGTACCACTCTGAGTGCAGCTTCCCAGTGTTCTTCTCTTGGGTGTTGCATAAATTGTGAGAGTATATGCACGCATTAAGACAGCTCGGGTTGAGTGAAACAAAGATATATGAGACGACCAATGAGACGACGATATCGTTTGGGATTAGCAAGCAAAGGGCCATCTGCTAATGCCAACCGATGGTTCTGCTCCAAAGGAATACTCGCAGGCTTGGCCCCCAGTAGGCCAACCTCGGATATGATATCCAAGGCATATTTACGTTGGCAAAGAAAAATTCCAGTGGGATTTCTAGCGACTTCAACACCAAAAAATATTTCAAAACTCCCAAATCTTTCATGTAAAAACAGGCGCTCAAATAGGTCTTGAATCTTTGTATAACAGCATGATTGTTCCCAGAAATTATCAAATCATCAACATAGACAAAGACTATAATCTGTACACCACCTTTCTGCAAAGTGAATAAGGAATAATCTGAGTAGGATTGTCTAAAACCATACCTTTTCAATGCAACAGATAATTTGGCAAACCAGCATCGTGGGGCCTGGTTTAACCCATAAAGGGGTTTTCGAAGCCTACACACCATCCCCGGGACACTTCATGTTGAACCCCGGAGCCATCTTCATGTACACTTCCTCTTGAAGATCTCCATGAAGAAAAGCATTATGAACATCCATTTGATGCAGCTCCCACTCCTTTGCTGCTGCCACAGCTAAAAGTGTCCGAACAGTAACCATCTTGGCAACTGGCGCAAACGTTTCTGTATAATCAATGCCTTCAACTTGATGATTACCCAAGATCACCAGTCGAGCTTTAAAACGCTCCACAGAACCATTTGAATTGTATTTGACCTTGTACACCCGCTTGCAGCCAAGTGCCTTCTTCCCTGACGGTAAAAGTGCCACCACCCACGTCCCATTATATTCTAGCGCCCGAATTTCATTTTGCATTGCCTTTCTCCACCCGTCATCCTTCACCGGTTCCGAGTAGGATATAGGTTCTCTTTCGGTAGTAATAGCTACAAGAAAATTTCGATGTCGCAAAGAAAATTTATCACAACTCACATAGTGTGCTATTGGATAGGGTGTACCTGAGGTATGTGTTGGAGCAGGTGAACGAGTGGAGGGGCTCAATTTTCGGATTGTGTTTGTTACATAATCTCGTAACCTGACAGGTGGTTGTTTTATTCGATGTCCACGGCCTATTGGGTCCTTTGTATGCGGCTCTCCATGAGCTCACACATCTTGTGCAACTTCACCACCAGCCGGTATAACTTGAGCACCAACCTCTACCTCTCCTTGAATGCTTGGGCCTCCATGACCAGCACCCCCTCTTACATCAGTACTCCTATCTTTTTCTTGACCAACCACATCCCCTGTTTCTGCCCTTACATGGTCATCACGTGTATTCCCAATTCCCTCAAAGTCATCAGCAGCTAGTTCTTTATGAGAAATACTTCTGCTGGCACTCTCACTAGAACTAAGAGCTACTTGGGTAAAGGGAAATTCTGTCTCAAAGAAATCAATGTCTCGTGAAACAAAATACTCGTTTGTTTCTAGGTCATATAATTTCCATCCCTTCTTACCATACAAATACCCAACAAAGATGCACTGACGACTTCTGCTAGCAAATTTATCCCCTTTCTTGCCTTGGTTGTGTGCATAGCATAACAAACCAAACACTTTTAAGTGATCATATGAAGGCAGCTGCCCATGTAAAACTTCGTATGGAGTTTTTCCATTTAAAATTGAAGAGGGGGTGCGATTAATTAAATAACCCGCGGTTAACACACATTCTCCCCAGAATTCAATAGGAAGGCTCCCCTGAAATAGCAGTGCTCGTGCCACATTCAAAATGTGCCGGTGTTTCCTCTCTACTCTTCCATTTTGTTGTGGTGTCCCAATACAAGAGGTTTGAAAAACAATGCCATGTTCAAGAAAATAATTTTTCATGCAAGTAAACTCAGTCCCATTATCACTTCGAACAATTTTAACTTGCTTATTATATTGTCGTTCTACCATAGCAAAGAAATTGATCAAAGTCCATGACATCTCTTTCTTATCAATCAACAAGAATATCCGAACAGCTCGAGAATAATCATCTACTATTGTTAAAAACTATGAAGCGCCACAAGAAGATGGAGTTCTATATGCACCCCACAAATCACAATGTATAAGTTCAAAGACATCGGAAGCTTTATGATCACTCAAAGGAAATTTGTCTCTAGTCTATTTTGCCCTTTGACATACATCACAAGCTTTATTCACTATCTCACCACTGTTACTAAAACCAACATTAGGAACTAACTTGGTGATCTTCAGAGAAGGATGCCCCAAACGCTTGTGCCAAAGGTCAAGTGTACTTACACCATCAGTCTTCAAAGCCTTCACGCATGGAATCTTTCGGAAATAATAGAGCCCATCTCTCCGTTCACCGGCACCAATCAGCATCCTCGAAGTGCGGTCCTGTATAACACAAAGATTATTAGTGAATTGGACAATGCAATTTGACTCATCTATCAATTGCGACACAGAAATCAAATTGCAATTTAAGCGGGGGGCATAAACAACATTTTCAAGCTTCAAATTCTCATCAAGTTTTATTGATCCTTCTTTAGTTGCTGTGACATGTTGTCCATCCGGCAATCCAACTGGACATCCAGACACCTCTCTCAATTCACATAAGTTCTTCAAGCTCCCAGTTATATGATTTGATGCCCTTGTATCAATGATCCATGGGATATCTTTGTGCTTACCAGTCATCCTCTCACTTGGGCTTTGCTTATGACTGTTCAATACCTCAAGTAAAGCCTGCAATTGGTCATTACTCAGGCCAGTTAGACCAGATTTATCTGCATCTGCCAGGGTCACTGCTGAGGCACTAACACCTCCTCCCGTGGTCTGAGCAGCATTGGCACGCACCGTACCACCTTGCCCACGACTTGCACCTGGTCCAGTACGCTGCTGGCTTTTACCCCGGCCGCCGCCAGTTCTTCCTTCGCCTCGAGAACAGTTTCCCCACCAGTCGAGATAGCCAATAAGCTGAAAGCAATTTGCCACATCATGACCTGCTCTGTTGCAATGCGAACAGACTTTGTCCTTCGCTTCTCCTAGCCATTTCCTCCTGGCACTGGTTTGAACAGCAAGTCCCATAACCTCCCCTCATTCTTCTTTAGCACAAGTGATGGCCTTCATCCTTTCCTCTTGTATCAAGGTTGAGTATACTCTGTTTAACAACGGTAAAGGATTTGCAGCAAGCAAGTTGGTCTGAATAGTCCCATAAACCAGATCTTCCAACCCCATAAGAAGTTGATGCACTATTTCCTCTTCCCGGCGCTTTTCTAATTGCGCTCCGATATCGCACTTGCACCCTCCGCAAGTACAGAGCGGATTTTGCTCATAATTCGTCAACTCGTCCCATAAAGCCTTCATCTTTCCATAGTAAGCAACCATGGTCATACCACGTTGTTTACACTCTGCTAAGTCGGATTTCAGTTGCTGAATCCAAGGTCCATTCACAACAGAAAACCGCTCCTTGATGTCCTGCCATAGGTCTTTTGCATGCTCCATATACAATATGGTTGAATGCAGATTGGGTTCAACAGTGTTTAGGATCCATGATATCAACATGGATTGAACAGTCCACCAATCCTCCATCTTAGAGGATCCTTCTTTCGGTTGTTTGATAGTCCCGTCAATAAAACCCCACTTTCTACGAGCTCGCAGAGAAGTCTGTAAAGCATGAGCCCATTCTTCATAATTTTCACCTCGTAACTGCACTTGAGTAATCACATTCCCCGGATTATCATTCAAGTTCAGATCATAAGGTGATGGAACTCTTTTGGCAGAATCGTGTTTTGGTGGTGCTTGCTCTGCTGCCATGGCTAACGCCAGATATGGTGTAAAGGTAAGGTTTCAGTTTAGAAAGTGTATGGCTCTGATACCATATAAAAACGTTGTAAACTGTGGGAGGAATTTCTCACACTTTTCTCATTGCACAGAACCAAATATATACAGGAAAGAATATCAACACCGAGATTCCTTCCTTCCTAGAATTACTCCAAAAGATACCCCTAGAATAACTAATATACATCAATCAGGAAAATAGAATAATACAAATATGCCTAGAATCTCTCATACTTATCAGTGAATGATACACACTAAAGCAGAAGATACACCTGCTATATTTACACGCAGACAACTATTATATTTACATGTAGCTGCTATATTTACATGATTGCCATTATACCGTAATAGGATGATATGGGGCCCTGCTGAACGAAGGATCAAGAGTTTGCTAATGAATATATATAACTAATGATTTGGGTCAAATGAAGAGTTCTCTAGGGACATTTGTGAAGGACAAAATGTTGTCTGTTCAAAGATATCACCTTTGAAGACATTGAGCAGAAGTTTCTAAATGAAGGGAGCAGGAGTAAACATACCAACTTGGTAGAAGAATCCATTTAAAGCAGAACAGCCAGGACCTCCAATCAAGTATAGCAGAAGAGGATCCGTCCTGGGATTCCCAATTGACTCAACATAAAGATAGAATAGCTTTGAGGCCTCCACTCCTATGTACAACTTGGCGAAGAGAGAGTACCTGATTGAACTTGGTTTGAAGTGCAGAATTGACGTCTTCGAAAGCTCGGCGAAGAATAACGAATTCCTTGCGAGCCTCATCGGACACAAGAACCATCATATAACCCAATTGAGACATCATATGACCATACATGAAGCGGGAATTGGGCAGATTTAGCAACTGAACTGACAAATAACAGGAAGGAACACAAAATAGCAAATAGAGATACATTCCACAATTCATCCAAAAAATACCTAAAAATTATAAAACAACCCATAAATCAAAAGCCCTAATCAAATTTAACAAACTAATTAACACCATAGCTAAAATAGAAATTGGATTGGTGGGGGGGGGNGGGGGGGGGGAAGGGGAGAGAGAGGGGACATTTCGGATAGACAAATCAACCTAGAGCAGCCAACTCACTTAGACGCTGCACCTTGCCACCGGAGAGCACCGCAAACCATTGGAAAATGCCACCCAAAGCTTGAGTTGAACGCTTGCAGAGGGAGAGGAAGAAAAATGGCAACTCTCGGTGAAGCAAAATATGCGGGAAAGAGGAAAGGAGATAATTTATAGAGTTACAATGGAAATTACTGTTGAAATACCTAAAAAAAATTAAAAATAAAATTCCTTTACTTAAACGGTACGTTTTAAAAAAAAAAAAATTCCACACTAAAAATTTCAACAGTAATTAAATTTTGTTGAAATTACCATTGAAATTTTCAGAAAATGCCTTATGTTGTGTTCCGTTGGAAAACAAACATTTTTTTGGTAGTGATGTTTGAGCTAGATAAACCAAATTCATGCTCCATTGTTTGTTGTCTTTAACATTCCATTGATCAATTCCTCTGCTAATTAGCAAAGTATCAAGAAATTAAATATGGTTAGGCAAAGTCTAAAGAAAAATGTAGGCAATGCTATGTGTAAGAGAACAAAATCTAAATGAAATATGCATAAACAAATTGATGTTTTAATGAATCCTAGGCGAGTTCTATGCCTGGCTAGCCTTATAACATTCATCCATTCTCATCAAACCAATTACTCTATTGCAATAGAAGACATACATATTACATCATCTAACAGTTAGTCTATGGTTGAGCATGCCTTATCAACTGTAGCAATAAAGGATAATTGGTGAATGAAAACAATAAAATAATTAATTCAAACTAATTATATATACACAAAGCCAAGGCAGGAGAAGATGATGATAACGATGAGAAGATTCAAAGTAGAAAGCTCTAACTATTCATTAACATTGATTGAGTGCTCTTCCTTGTGAATGGTGCATTCATCCCTTGAAGCAGCTATATAAATACCAAATAAAAGCTATGGTAATCCTTGTGAAACAAAGAGCTAAAATGAAAGATAAAAACTTGAAAAATGTGAAAGTTTGAGATGTGGTTGATCTTTTTGTTAATATGGGCAAAAGTTTGAGATTCGAAAAAAATTCAAAAAAAATCTTTTTTTTTTCTTCTGGATACTAGTAATCCTAATATTGATTTCATTATCTGATTGGATATGAAATAATTATTATTTTTTTTATCAATTTTCAAACACAATCTAACGCATAGATGTTTTGAGAAATTTTGTATATCCAATAATTAGTCCCGTTTTCATAGCATAAAATCTTGCATTTTTTTTTTGTATGTGTTGGATTTCACATTTTAGTTTTCATTTTTTGTTAAATAGCCTTTGCATGTTAGATTTTGTTTTAATATTTATCAAAAAAATAATTATTCCGTATCCAATCAGAAAATAAAATTATTATTAGGATTATTAGTATCTAAAAAATGAAAAACACACTTTTTTGGTTTTTTTAAATCGAGAACTTTTCTCCATATTAAGAGAAAAAAAACTCAAATCTCAAAGTTTCACATCTTTTAAGTTTTTATCTTTAACTTTAGCACTTTTTTTTTGGAAGGATTCTCAAAACTTTTATGTGGTATTTATATAGCTGGTTCAAGGGGTGAATGCACTATTCACAAGGAAGAGTACTCAATCTGAGTTAGTGAGTAGAGCTTTAATCTATGAATCTCCTCATTGTTATCATCATCTTCTCCTTCCTTTGGTTTGTGTATATAGAATTATAACTTGAACTAATCATTTTGTGGCCTTCATTTGTCAATTATCCTTTGAAGCTATAATAATAACTCATGTTCAACCATAGAGTAATTATTAGATGATGTATTGTGTATGTATTCTCCTTCAATGGAGTAGTTGGTTTAGAGAGAATTGATGAATGTTATAAGGCTAGCTAGGCAAAGAACTCGCCTGGCAATTATTATCTGATGATAGCTGGCCTTATAAAACATCAATCTGTTTATGCATAGTTTATTTAGATTTTGTTCTCTTATACGTAACATTGCCTTTATTTTTCTTTAGCTTTAGTCTTTGCATTATGCAATCCTTTTACCAGAATTTAATTTCTTGATACCTAGCTTAAATAAACAGAGAAATTGATGAAGTGGAATATCAGAGCCAACAAACAATGGGGCATGAATCTGGTTCATCTGGGTCAAGGAGTATGGAAATAATTGATGAAACAATGATTAACACAATCAGAAACTTGGCCATTGAGGAGCCAAAAATTTCAGTACTGGTTATGGATGATGATTCTACCACTCCATTTGTCCACAAAAGGTTAATACGAAGGTAAAAGGAATTAGGAATGGGAAGGTAGCTGCCGATTTATATTGTTTGGGGGCATACTTTGATTTACTTTTCATGGATAAGGAAATGCCTCTTATAGATGGTGTTGAGGTTCTACTAACACACCCAGAGAGTATTGTTTATTTTTGAAATTGGATATTGGGATGTAAATAACTTATAGATGTTATGAGATGGCATATTATTTACTAGGAATACTTGTTTTAAGTTTTGGGTTGAATAAAATTTTCATTTGATAGGAAACCAAAGAACTGTGTGCTATAGGCATGAAGAGTGTTTGTGGTAATTACTTTGCATGTTAATGTTGCTGTTGAAAGGAATGAGTTCATGGCTTTAGTTTTGGACTAATGCTTTAAGGAGCCTCTGACCCGTGAAATGGTTGAAATTATCTTGAAGGTGCCAAGAAACATAATAACTGATTTACATACAAGATATATGTATGTGTGTGGTAGACTATTTGCCCTTGTAATTTGGCTTTGTCTATGCTCTATATGTCATTTAGGTTCTTATAGTAGTCTATGCCCAATGATGTCTCCAACTAGACTAGTAATTGTGTTTTATTATGTCATGTAATATCGTAGTATGTTAGGTTAGTTTGTGTTATGTTAATGTCTTGCTTTGTTTTGTTTTTGTTATTGTAAGCAACTAGTCTAGTTTTATATTTATCAAATATGTGAAGTCTTTTGAGATAATCTAGTTATTTATAAGAACATTTTAGCACATGAGCACTTAGTTATTTTGGTCAATCCAATATCACAACTAAATTATCTAAATAGTGAATTTTTTAACAATCATCAGAATGAGCATAATAGAAGCCATAGTTCAATCACCTGTTCAGCACTATCAGTAATGATATGGATAACATGCATTATCAATAAAGGCAGATTGGTTTTTTAAGCTGTCAAAATCATGACAACTTCTTGAGAGATTTCAAGATGCAGAATTCACTTTGAACTAGTCCAATGAATACAAAAGAACATAATTATGCATTTGAAGTGTAATTACTTTATAAAGCAAAGAATCATTATTTTGCAATCACCAAGACACCCTATAACCCCAATTCATTTATTAAGGTAAATTTTTTAATAATATAATGCACATTTTCCTCAATCTTAAGTTTGCAATCACCAAGACACACTATAACCACAATTCTCTGATGTCTATGGGGTCTGCTGAGGTCCATTTCAACTTTACAAGAAAAAGAATGATTGTTTTTTACTCTCCTGCCTTGCTTTTGTATTGGAATATTTTACAATATCAACTTCGTTATACCTATGGATATTTTGTATTGGGATGCTGTAGCAAATGGAGTTAGGAGGGATGCCAACGTCCTTTTTGGTAACATTTGTCTAATGTCTGCGTTGTTCTTATTTGTATTGTCCTTCTATTGTTGTTATGTTTAGTTGCAGTATTCTATCCAGGAGTGTTATTTTGGTCATTTTTGTGTAATAATGTTTATTTGTTGTGGGTATTCTATTCCCGCGCCCTATTGATCTGAAATTATTTTTCTTTTAATGCTATGAAGTTCCTTTCGTTTGGTTAAAAGAAAAAAGGAAACTGAAACCTTTGGATACTATTTCATATTTTCACATTTTGTGGAGTCTGTAATACAGTATCATTTTTGTTTTTGTAAATGCTCTGATGGCCTTCATGTATCTGTCTTGTTTTGTGTTAAGTGATTCTCATAATTATAGATATTTTTTGGTATAAGTGATACGAAGTATCTCAATTAGCACAATAGAGGTCCTCTAGCAGGCTCAACTGTAAAGGAAATACTCAAGTGGTTCACTATAACCAAAATGCTAATTCAATGAAGGTCATGAGCTATAAATTGATTGTAATACCCCAGCTTTGCATAACAATGTCTATAATAAATAGAGAATTATTGGCACGTATGAATTAAATTCAGAAGGATTTACAGATTTAGGACTGAAGCATAACTAGAAAGGTTTCAAGCTCTTGCCACACTACGTGTTGTTCAGTGCTACCTCATGCTTATACAATAGAATCGTAAGGATCCAACAGATGCCCTGATACAGATTGGTAAAGGAAGGAGACATAGCTGCTCCTGTGACACTTTCTAAGCATCTGAAAAATTGGAAAGAGAGCAAGTAAAGTAAAGTGAAAAAAGAAAAAAAAAAGGTGATGGGGCCACTTGTTCTGGGATGTTTTACTAAACTTTCTTAATCCTTTCATTTTAAGGACTTGCTTTGTGGACCCTTATCACAACTACGTAACTAGACAAATATTTCAATTGTCTTCACTGTATACCTATGTGAATAAGTAATGACACGTGCTATTATCCTTACCTGACGATGCCTGAGTTGAGAATTAGAACTTAGCGCTCGAATCCGGAGCAGAGCGTCAAAGCCTTAAGATCTGTTGCACTAAGACTGGATCGCTTCTGAGATCGGTCCACGGCGAGGTCAGTCCATGTCGAGGTCGGGATGTCTTCAAGGTCGGTTGCTCAATGATTACCTGAAACGCGGACTGGTGTTTTATTTCCAGGCTCCGAAGATCAAATCAGTATAGTTTGAGCTTAATAATATGATATTCCAGAAATCAAGAATCCCCTAACCTTTGAGTGTCAGGGGCTATTTATAGGAAAACAAACCTGAGCATTACGATTTACCCAGGATGGGTTATTGGGTCACCCATAATAACCGATGGGTGACCCGGTGCCTTATCTGCTTTATTGGGCCAATGTTTCCTCCGGGCCAAGTATATTTGGGCCCTGAGACAGGCCCACCACACTTGCCCCTCAAGAGCTCGGAGAGTTATAAGATCTCCGAGTTGTAGGTCGGTATAAAAAAGACGTCTTGCCGACGTCTTTTCATCTTCTGGCCTGCTACGCGTACATTTATTATTGGTATTTCCAATATGGGGGTAATGATGGCCGCTGGAAATCGCGCGTCTCGAGATGGGGAAGGCTGTTGCGGATATGACGTTTGTACTTCCCGAGTCTGTTACGGCGTTCCCCTGACCATCGGATCTTAAGAGATGTGGACGGATGGATAGCAATGCCTCTTATTATAAATAGAGAATCTTCTGATTTCGCCCAAGTTTTCGAAAAGGAATTTTGAAACTTTGGCTAGGTTGGAGAGTACCAGAGTGAACTTTTAAGGACTCGCGCTTCACCAAGCCGAAGCTCGGTTTTGCAAGAAGAGGTAGATTTTTCTACCCAATCTTTCCTTGTTCTAAATCCTCGCTTGGTGATTTGCTTTTCTTTCAAAAAATGGGATCTTCTGGGAGAGATAATCCAGGATGCTCTAGAGGGAATGGTGCTGGGGTTTCTTCTTCTCAACTGTCTGTTCCTTTTTTTGCTAGCTTTCCGATTAGGACTACTAAATCCTCTATTCGCCCTAGGGACATAGAAAACTTAAAAAAACAACTTTCCAGAAATAGACTGGAACTGTCACCATTTTGATTTAGAGGCCTCCCCTAGGGGGTCGCCGGTTTGTGAGAACTGCCCTCATAATAATTTTTTTGTTTTCAAACCTGGCATACATGGATAGGGCTAGAGCCGAGCTTCCCTTGACTGAATTTGAAATGGACTTTTTTCGAACAATAAATGTGGCTCCTTCACAACTTCATTCTAACGGGTGGGGATTTCTTCGCGCTTTTCAGAATATGTGCGTGTTGTTAACAGTAGACCCCCGGGTAGATGTATTTTTTCACTTTTTTTCTTTAAAGGACGTGAAAGATTCCGATCAGGAATTTATTTACGTGGCTAGCCGACCTCGACTATGCTTAATGAAGCTATTTGAGGAATCGGCTAAGGGGTGGAAGGATCAATTCTTCCGAGTAACAGTTCCGTCCTGGGATGGGGTACCTCGGCCGGATAAGGCATTTTTCTTGGATGAGTACGGGAAACCCCGGTTTCCTTTGAGGTGGGTCCGATATATAAATAAAGGACGAGCACGCTCTATGGATGAGTACGATCCAGAAGCTCGTCGCATAATAAGAATTATTTCCGAGCTAACGTACAACAAATCCAGCCAAGTCAAGCTGAAAGCAAAAGATTTAATTGGTCGGTATATAGTTTTATTGTGTTACCTTTATTATGAGTTTTTTGATGTAGCTAACTGGGTCTTCCTTTGTGCCTGTAGACGAAAGAATCAGTAAGGAAGAGATGGTGAGGCTATCTACACTGGCGAAGTTTGGTGGGGTCGTTCCTAGAGGTGGCCCGGTTATCCGGGATGTGGAGGAAATCCCGGCACCTACGCCTCAACCTGGTAGGGCCATTACAGCTGAGCCGGTGACTGTGGTGCCGGCAGACCGGGCCCGAGGGAAACGTCTGATGGAGGAGGACCCAGCTGCGGATCTTAGGCGAAGAGACCGGGGAGAGCGTGGGTCTAAAAAACACAAGCCCTCGCACCAGGAGACTGCCCGAGCTGGTTCCTCATCTAACCGGCCTCGACATGAAGCGCCAAGCTGGCTTCGACAGGAAGCTCCAGCTGAGGTCAAACCTCTCGATTTATTTTCCGCCGCTCTTACCGGTGATGATACCCATGCCAGCCACTCACTGTGGAATACCCTGTTTCCTGTTTAAGATAGGGTGGACTCTATCGTACCGGTATCCGACGTGGAGAGAGTCAGCCAATCGTGGATTGACCAACTGCTGAAGTACCTCCTCGCCAATGCTACCTGAGACCTCGCTGCTATTCGAGGGGTACAAAAAAGACTGGGAGATCTCGCCGCCCTTCAGAAGCTACAAGACGAGGAAGAATTGCTCTGGGTTGAAAAAGATTCGGCTCTGGAGGCTCTGAAGAAGGCGGAGGATGAGAACCGGCTTCTAAGGGAAGAGAAGGAGAACTTAGAAATTCAGCAACTGGCTCCTGCCCTAAAAGCCCGGGACAAGGTCGAGGCGGAGAATAGACAACTTCGCCTCGATATAAAAGAGCTGGAAGATCGCCATGAGGCGGGCACCAGAGAGATAGAACGAACTCTATCTCTCGCCAAAGAGGTGCAGAGGAGAGAGGTCGAGCTGCGGGACAAAATGACTCGCAGAATCAATCGCACTCGTCAATCGAAGCTGAGACAGAGGGACCGCCCTGAGCTTCAAATTGGGCAGAACTATGCTACCGCCTTTAAGGAAGGTTTTGATCATGCTGTTGATCAGGCGAGGTTGCAGTTCTCTGATCTTAAGAGGGACCAGATGGATTATTTTAAGAAAATAAAAGATGGTCAGCTGGTTGATGAGAGCGAAGGTGAGGAGGTCGAAGGAGAAGATGCAGCTCTTCAGCTCGAGGTCTCTCTAGAAGATTATGATACCCCCTCTCAGGGTGAGGATGAGATTCTATCTAGGATGGGGGGGCTGACTGATGTAATTTATGCTTGTGATAATTTTGTAATTTTTCTTTGAATATAATGAATGAACAGGTTCCGACCTTATTTAACCATTTGCTCAGGTCTGCCTTTTAATAATTTTGATTTTATTTTTACAATGTTATGATGGGTCTCTTTTGTTAATTCTGACAAAGGTAAGAAATCGGTTTGAGTCTAATTTTGGAAGAAGATTTTTCTGATCGGAAAATGAAATAGAAAATAAGTAAGAACCTATCTGCTGATTGTTTAACGGTACTCATGGAGGTGGATTTTTTGGATCATATTTGAACTTGCGACGGGTGGCAAGTTTTTAGATTGGTTTGTAATCACGACGGAGGTTACAAGCATTTTATTTTAGATCAGTTTGCACTCGTGGTGGAGGTTACAAACATGTTATTTTAGATCGGTTTGCACTCGCGGTGGAGGTTATAAACATTTTACGTAGATCGGTTTGCACTCGCAGTGGAGGTTACAAACATTTTACTTTAGATCGGTTTGCACTCGCAGTGGAGGTTACAAACATTTTACGTTAGATCGGTTTGCACTCGCGGTGGAGGTTACAAACATTTTACTTTAGATCGGTTTGCACTCGCGGTGGAGGTTACAAACATTTTATTTTAGATCGGTTTGCACTCGCGGTGGAGGTTACAAACATTTTATTTTAGATCAGTTTGCAGAAAGAACAAACATCATATTTCATATATACGGAGGTTGCTTACATTCCAAGTTCGAGGGATCCGCGCTCCTTCCATTATTAGGAGCTTATATGCTCCCTTTCCAAGGGACTCGTGCACTCTGTATGGGCCCTCCCAGTTGGGGGCCAGCTTGCCTTCTGTGAGGTGCTTTCTGGTGATGGCAACCTTTCAGAGGACGAGTTTGCCTGGTTTGAAATCCCTAGGTCGGACTTTCGCGTTGTAATACTTGGTGATTCTTTATTTATATGCCAATATTCTGAGTTTCGCCTTTTCTCTTTCTTCATCGAGCAGCTCCAGGTTTGTGTACATCGCCTCTTGGTTCTAGTCATCGTTGAAGTGCTCTCTTCTGAAGCTCGGTTCTCCGACTTCAACGGGTATCATTGCTTCGGCCCCATACGTGAGTTTATAAGGCGATTCTTTAGTTGAGGTCTGAGGGGTTGTTCGGTAAGACCATAATACCCATAGGAGCTCTTCCGTCCAGTTGCCCTTGGTGTGATTCAATCTCTTTTTCAGCCCGTCCAAAATTATCCGGTTTGCAGCCTCGACTTGTCCATTAGCTTGAGGATGTTCAACCGAAGTAAAATTCAGCCGTATTTTCAAGTCGGCGCAAAAAGATCGGAATCCCTGATCGGTAAACTGGGTTCCGTTGTCCGTTGTTATTGTATGCGGAATTCCGAACCTGCAAATGATAAAGGTTTGGAGGAATTTTTTAGCATTTTTGGCTGTGATTTTGGCCAAGGGTTCTGCCTCAATCCATTTAGAAAAACAGTCTATTGCAACAATTAAGTATTTCTTTTGTCCTGCCGCTATGGGGAAAAGACCTAAGAGGTCGAGGCCCCATCGGCAGAATGGCCAAGGTTCAACCGTGGTGAACAGGTCGGATGACGGGACCTGGTGGATATGCGCAAACTTTTGGCATTTGTCGCATTTTTTGACAAGCTCTGCAGAGTCAGCCCGCAAGGTTGGCCAATAGTAGCCTGATCGGAGGGTCTTGGTTACCAAGGAACGTGCTCCTATGTGATGACCGCATATGCCAAGGTGAATTTCCTGCAAGACGTAGAGGGAATGCTCTGGGGCCAGACATTTCAAGAGTGGGGTATAATAGCCACGTTTATAGAGGATGCCGTTTTCTAAGCAATAGTTGCATGCGATTCTTCGTAATTTCCGAGCATCGATTTTCTGTTGAGGTAAAATTCCTGTTTTGAGATAATGGATAATAAGGGTCATCCAAGTCAACGGTTCTTTATCTAGGACGATTATTTCATCGTGCGCGATGCTCGGATGAAGGAGGGTTTCTTGTATGACCATTTGATTGTGTCCAGGTTTTTTACTACTGGCAAGTTTGGACAGTATGTCAGCTCGTGCATTTTCTGCTCGCGGAATGTGATGTATTTCCGCTATTTTAAAAGCTATCCATGCAGGTTTTCACTTTTTCTAGATACCTAGCCATTTGTGGGTCTTTGGCCTGGTATTCCCCCTTTATTTGACTAGCGACCAACTGTGAGTCGGTTTGGATTTTGAGAGTTTTGGCACCTAGTTCTAGAGCTAAATGCAGGCCGGCTATGAGCGCCTCATATTCTGCTTGATTGTTAGAGACTGGGAAATCAAAATGCAGAGACTGTTCGATCAGTATTCCTTCTGGTCCTTCGACCACTGTTCCTGCCCCTCCTCCTCTGGGGTTGGAAGATCCGTCAACTGAGAGTATCCATGCGAGTTGTTTTTCCGGGTCGGAGGAGGGGCTTTTAGGTCGGGTGAGTTCGACTATGAAGTTGGCAAGGGCTTGGGCTTTGATCGCTCCTCTTCGCTCATAGTTAATTGTGTACTCGGAGAGTTCCACAAACCATCCAAGCATACGACCTGCTAGGTCGGGTTTCTGGAGTATTTGCCGGATCGGTTGATCGGTGCGGACAGTTATGATGTGGTTCTGAAAGTATGGTCGCAAACATCGTGCAGAGAGGAGGAGAGCATAAGCAAGTTTTTCAATCTTTCGATATTTAAGTTCGGAGGCTTGCAAGGCATGACTCGTGTAATATATGGGGTACTGTGAGTTTGTTTCTTCTCGAACTAGGGCCGAGCTCACTGCCTGATGACTGCTGGCTAGGTACAAAAACAGTGCTTCCCCTGGCTTTGGTTTAGAAAGAATGGGCGGGCAGCTTAAGTATTCTTTTAATTGACTAAAAGCCTGCTGGCATTCTTCTGTCCATTAGAAGTGTTTAATCTTTTTGAGTGCCTTGAAGAAAGGGAGCGCTTTGTCAGCCGACCTGGACATAAATCTGGACAGGGCGGCAATTCTTCCTGCGAGTCTTTGGACTTCGCCAATGGTTTTTGGCGGCTCCATGGTTATGATGGCTTGACACTTATCAGGGTTAGCCTCGATACCCCGATGTATGAGCATGAAGCCCAAGAATTTCCCAGCTTTTACTCCGAAAGCGCATTTAGAAGGGTTTAGTCGCATGCTGTGGCGCCGGAGCTCGTGAAACGCTTCCTCCACATGTGCTATGTGTTCATCATCTGTGTTGGATTTGATGAGCATATCGTCGACATAGACTTCTACATTTTTGCCGATTTGGTTTTTTAGTACCTGATCTATCAACCTCTGATAAGTGGCCCCTGCGTTCTTAAGACCAAATGACATTACCGTGTAGCAGTATATGGCCTTCTCGGTAATGAACGCTGTCTTATCCTCATCGTCAGGATGCATTTTGATTTGATTGTAGCCAGAGTAGGCATCCATAAAACTTAAGAATTTGTATCCTGAAGCCTCGTCAACAAGTTTGTCGATGCTAGGGAGCGGATACGGATCTTTGGGGCAAGCTTTATTGAGGTCGGAGAAATCCACACACATTCGCCATTTACCGTTTGGTTTTTTGACCATGACGACGTTAGAAAGCCAGGTCGCATAAGGTATTTCTCTGATAAAGCCTGGGTCGAGTAATTTTCGCAATTCTTCTTGAATTGCTTTTTGCTTCTCGGGACCGACGACTCGCTTTTTCTGGGAAACAGGTTTTGCATTTGTATTTATTGCAAGCTTATGGCAGATAAAACTTGGATCAATACCTGGTATGTCCAAGGCCGTCCAAGCGAATAAATCGGCGTTGGCTGCTAGAAGGTCGGTAAGTCTCTTAATTTTTTCCGAGGGCATGGAGGATCCTATCTGAATCGTTTGATTTTGATTTGATCCGACCTGGAAGGATTTTAAATCCCCTTGCGGTTCTGGGCGCAGTGCAGCTGTTGGCTCTCTGTTATCGAGCTCTTGAATGGGGACTTGAGCACTTGCCTTACTTTGGTTTGTTACGTGGCTAGCCGGAGGTTGAGAATAGTCTATGGCGAGACTGATGTTATAACACGTTCTGCCCAAAAGCTGGTCTCCTCGCGCTTGACCTACCTTGCCTGACTGGGTCGGGAATTTTAGCAAGGGGTGCCTGGTGGAAACGATGGCCTCTAAGGAATTAAGAGAAGGTCGGCCAAGGATTAAATTATACGCGGACGGACATTCTACCACCAAGAATCTGACCGTTGCGTTGGCGAGGTCGGGGTACTCCCCCATGGTGACTCGCAAGGTAATAGTTCCTTTGACTTCGACTGGGTTCCTGAGAATCCGATGAGGGCTCCGAGATAGTACTCTAGGTCGGATTTTGGGATACCGAGCTTCTGAAACGTTCGGTAAAAAAGAACGTCGGCCGAACTTCCCTGGTCGATTAGTACTTTGCGAATCTCGTAATTCGCCACATAGCAAGTTATGACTACGGGATCATCATGATCTCGATCAATGCTAGCGTAGTCATTATCCGAGAAAGATATGACTGTGATATCCTTATTTCTCTGAGATAAACTAGTAGTGTGAAGAATTTCTCTTTTGTATCTGGCTGCGGCCCGCTCATGCCTCTTTCTAGAAGATTTTGATACCCCTCCTCCTGCAAATCCTCCTGCAATGGTATTTATTGTTCCTGCAGCGTTGTGCCTTGGGTCCTCAGTGGGAGGAGGTTGTCAGCGAAAAGGGGATCGGCTTCTCTGCCTTCCCATCCTTACAGTCGAATTCCTCTGAGGATACCTTGACGGGTATTGGCTATCCCTGCTCCGCTGCTCTGGGGCCGAGATCAAGTTCTCAACCCAGAATTTCTGCAAATAACCTCTTCGGAGCAGGTCTTCGATGAGGTTACGAAGGTGCCGACAATCGTTGGTATCGTGACCCCGACCTTGGTGGAAAGCACAATACTTTTCTTTGTCTGCTCCCACGTCGCCCTTTGGCTGTGGGAGTTGGGCTAGTTTGGTCTGACAGATCTCCTCGAGTATCCGAGCTTTTGATTGATTCAGGGGGGTGAATGACTCAAAACGGGGACGGACGGGGGATTTGTCTTTCCGACCTGCTTTGCGGTCGTCCGAAGGCTTTTCGTCTTTCTTGTTTTTGTCTGATTCCCCTAATACTTCTTCTAAGTTTATGTGCTTGGAGGTTATAGTCAGAAGTTCCGACAGGTTTTCTAAAGGGTCAAGAGTCAATTGTTCGTGAAGACGACTAGGTCGGAGTCCGGCCTGAATGGCATGCATTGCCACCGAATCGGTTAGGTCCCGAACTTGCAGAGAGAGCTTGGTGTAACGATTCATGTAGTCTTTCAAGGATTCCAGTTCCCCTTGTTTGAGGGTAGCCAAAATGGCGGAGGAGCATTGATGGGTTATACTAGTGGAAAAACGGGCTACCAAGAGTTCAGACATTTGATTGAAGTTAGAGATGCTGCTTGAAGGGAGATTTGAGAACCATTGGAGGGCTGCCCGACGTAAGGTAGTGGGAAAAGCCCGGCACATAACTTCATCTGTTGATCCGCTTAGGAGCATAATAGAGTTGAAGTTTTCTAAATGCTCTCTAGGATCAGAGGAGCCATCGAAAGGCTCGAGCTGGGGTAATCGGAACCCAACTGGTACTGGATAGTTTATGATAGGCTGGGTAAACGGATGCCGGCCTACTTTTTTCTACTTTTTCGGACTAGCCTGGGAGAGCCCAGGGGAGCCTTCGAGGTAGGGAAAACTGTCTCTTCGTGGGTGAAAGGAGGTTTCGGGGTCGCTCCGGAAGGTCCCTGGTCGGCTACTTGCAAAATTTGACCCACTGCCTATTGTCTCGGCAGAAGGTCGGTAGAGCGGAATATTTTCGGTGTGCTCGTTCTTTGAAGAATCTTGCTTTCTTCTGAAATCAGCTATTTCGGCTTTATCTTCCGCCCTTTCCCGTTTGAGGTTTTGGATTTCTTGCAGGCGGAGTTCTCCAAGAGGAGTTTCACAAATTGTCTCCAAGTTGCCTAAAGGCTGGTTGCCCCTGGGGGGTGTGGTTTGACGCTCCCGAACAGGAGTGGGTGGAATGCCGGGGGTAGGTGGGGCGTTGGTGCCCATGGTGTTGGACTCAGGATCAGCCAATGAGATTTGTAGGTGTTGAAAAAACTTCGTTTCCCACAGACGGCACCAAATGACGATGCCTGAGTTGAGAATTAGAACTTAGCGCTCGAATCCGGAGCAGAGCGTCGAAGCCTTGAGATCCGTTGCACTAAGACTGGATCGCTTCTGAGATCGGTCCACGGCGAGGTCGGTCCATGTCGAGGTCGGTTCACGTCGAGGTCGAGATGTCTTCAAGGTCGGTTGCTCAATGGTTACCTGAAACGCAGACCGGTGTTTTATTTCCGGGCTCCGAAGATCAAATCAGTATAGTTTAAGCTTAATAATATGATATTCCAGAGATCAAGAATCCCCTAACCTTTGAGTGTCAGGGGCTATTTATAGGAAAACAAACCTGAGCATTACGGTTTACCCAGGATGGGTTATTGGGTTACCCGTAATAACCGATGGGTGACCCGGTGCCTTATCTGCTTTATTGGGCCAATGTTTCCTCCGGGCCAAGTATATTTGGGCCCTGAGACAGGCCCACCACACTACCCTAAGATGAATAATTAGCATTTTCCAATACATATTTGACTAAATTTCAGAAGGACAATTTTATGGTACCTAGAAGGCATACTATGCCCCTATAGAAACGAGAAAATATGTCTTTGATTATAGAGCATTACTATTTTTACTATATGACTAACTTTGACTATATCCATATGGCACATAAAGATTGGACTATTGGCCTAAACATCATATTCATGGGAGGCACAAGAGAAACCTCCTCTCTAAAATGCTTTTATGTTTCACTTTGTTGCTGCACTTTGATGATGTTCATTAATTATACGTTGGTCCATGTGCACTGGCAGATCTATGTGTATGGGTGTGGGGGCAGGTAAAAAAATTTCTAATGAATATGTGTAGCAATCTCTTTTGTCCCCACTAAAAATCAATGGAGTCATTTAGAGTTTTGATGCCTTCTTTTTTCTATAATTTTATCTTTTATCCTTTGTAATCACTTAGTTGTTGTCTCTTTTCGTTGTGTCACCTAGAGATATTGGGTGTAATTGGGCATTTGATGAGAGTAAGAATTGCTTTTGTAATCTCTCATATTTTGCTCAATGAATTGCTTCTCATTTCTCACTCATAGACGTAGGTTTCATATTGAAACCGAATCACGTTATATCTTATTTATTTATATTATTATTTTATTATTTATGCGTTTGTACAATATTTTTTTTGGGTAAAAATATTTATAATTTATTTCTTGCCCTCACTAGTAAAAATTTCTTGATCCGCCAATGTTCATGCACTACAAGAATTTTGCAGAATTCCAACGGAATTTTTCCGTTGGAATTTTGAGTTCCAACGGAATTTTGGTCGTGAGAAAAAAGTCGTTGGAATCTGAAAATTTCAACGGAAAAAATATTCCAACGGTAAAATACCGTTTGAATTCATATTAGGGGAAAAAAATTTCACGGAAATTCCAACGGTAATTCCAACAGAAATTACCGTTGGAATTTTTTCGAAAACATTCCAACGGTAATTTCCGTTGGAATTACCGTTGGAATGTTTATTTTAATATATTAAATTTTTATTTATGTTTATTTTAATACATTAAAATTTTATTTTATAGATTTTTTTAAAAAATTCCAACGGTATTTTCCGTTGGAATTACTGTTGGAATTTTTATTTTATCAATTAAATTTTTATTTTATACATTTTTTANTTTTAAAAAAATTCCAACGGTATTTTCCGTTGGAATTACTGTTGGAATTTTTATTTTATCAATTAAATTTTTATTTTATACTTTTTTTAAAAAATTCCAACGGTATTTTTCGTTGGAATTACCGTTGAAATTTTTATTTTATACATTTTTTTTAAAATATTCCAACGGTATTTTCCGTTGGAATTACCGTTGGAATGTTTATTTTATCAATTAAATTTTTATTTTTAATTTTTCCACGATAATTCCAACGGAAAATACCGTTGGAATTTTTTCAAAACACTACCCAACTCATTCTATTTATTTTGTAGCCCAATTCCAGCAAATCAGAACAATTCCAGCAAATCCAAAAACAATTCCAACAAATCAGAAAAACATATTCAAAACTATTCAAAATAATCAAGCATCTCAGGAATCATCTCCTAGACTATTCAAATACGGAAAAATATGCAGTATCTAATATATGTAAAGAAATATAAAATAGAGTAAGAGATACAAATTAACTCCTAAACATCTGGAGAATCATCTCCTAAGTTCTCATCGTCCTCGTCATCTTCATTAATAGTTGGAGGTCGTAATGACGTAGTAGGTGCAGCCTCTGAGTTGTTAGGTCGATAATGCATGCCTCCAGTGAATTGCTCAAAATATTCTTTCAGTGTAGCCAATTCACTCTCAAGTTGGGAGACTCGTAGATAGGACTGTCTTTGGGACTGCAGCTCGGACCGTTGAGTGTTCAACTCCGCCTTAAGTTGTGCAACCTGGTCACCATGAGTACGTTGCTGTTCCTCTAATTGGGTCTTAAGAACTGCAATACGCTGCTGCATCTGAGTAAGGTCATCAATGTTGGGCGCAGTAGTGGCAGACTGAGACCCGGACCCAGATGAAGAATAGAATGCTACTTCGGATCCAAATCCATAAGCTCTACCTCTTTTATTTTTTCCCCCTAGTCACCTGGAAAAAAAGGGCAGAGTCATCAACAGATGATCCTGAGACTGCAACATCCTCTTTTAACTTCTCAAAAGAACTCTGCATATAATTTTCAAAAGAACACAAAGCAAAAGTAATTAGTGAGAATACATTAATTTTGCTAGAAGCATGTTATAATTAGAGATACTTACATAAGTCATTGCTGCTCTGGGTGTTGACCACTGGTTCGTCTCATCATTATGGTTTAACTTATGAAAAACCTCTGGGATGGTAGCCTCTCTCCCTAGCTCTCGTGTCTGAAACATATAATAAATTTATGTTAGTTATCAGTGATAAATTAAGACATACTTATAAAAATTTTGTTATCAGTAAATAAAACTTACATATCGCCTTTTATGCTCTAACATAGAAATAGAGCCACCCCGGTTCAGACATCCTCCCTCACTAGCTGATCGATTCTTCTTGTTTCGCTCTGACTTATCCTTGAACTCAGGGTCAGTCCTCCACTTAACCCATAGTGCGTCAAGGACTTCCTTGGACAACCACTTTCCCTTCAACTTGTGAGCACGAATAGAGGCTAAGTTTGCTCGGACCATGTCAGCACACTTAGCCCCCCAGATCCGCCTAATAGCAACATCATGTTGCGGATCCCACCTACAATATTTCTAAACCAATAAAAGTGAGAAATTAGTGAGAATACTAGTTGAACATAATTGACAAACATAATGTGTAAAGTAAATAATATAATTTAATTATTTTTTTACCTGAAATTCGACCCACCACAGATCTCTCACTTCTTGGGGAATGTCCTTCCAACCCGTCCATGGTTGTTCATACTTGGTCTTCATGACGGAAGAAATGACACCAACCGTGGCAGTGGATGGTATAAACCTATACAATAGAAATTAGAATATTTATTATATATATAACATGTATGAAAATAGTACTAAAATTTACAATAATAAAACATAGAAACTATAGATATCATACTCTTTCCCATTTGGTCGAACCAACATCCTATTACCAGTCGATCCACACGCCGCCGCAGTGGAGGCAACAGCAGAAGAACCTTGAGTCGATGATGCATGTAATGGATGTAGAGGGGTGGATTCAATGGGAGTAGGAGACGGTGTATGGTCAATTTCCATGTCAGGGGGTGCAGAATAAGTCTGTAATGGAGCAGAAACTCTCCCTCTGCCTCTGCCTCGAGAGAATAAACCACGACCACGTGTGTCTGTCCCTGACATCTGTGAATAAAAAAAAATCTTAAATTAAAAGTGAGACATTAAATAAGAAATACATTCACAAAATAATATAAAGATTCGAACCAACATCCTACTATCAGTCGATCCACATGCCGCCGCAGTGGAGGCAGCAGCAAAAGAACCTTGAGTCGATGGTGCATGTAATGGATGTAGAGGGGTGGATTCAATGGGAGTAGGAGACGGTGTATGGTCAATTTCCATGTCAGGGGGTGCAGAATAAGTCTGTAATGGAGCAGAAACTCTCCCTCTGCCTCTGCCTCGAGAGAATAAACCACGACCACGTGTGTCTGTCCCTGACATCTGTGAATAAAAAAAAATCTTAAATTAGAAGTGAGACATTAAATAAGAAATACATTCACAAAATAATATAAAGACATAACTCAACCATAAATTAACCTTAACAATTAATCACTTTCAACTAAGTAATCATTAGGGAATTCTTCCTCAGTTTCAGGGTCCTCGCTATCAAATGATTCTTTGTCTTCTGCACCATGGTTTCCTACCTCCTCATCTGCTTCAACATGTGCATTAATTGTAATGTTCCTTAAATCTTCGCCCATATTATTAACATCTCTTAAATTATCTGCAATTTGGTCGTGAGAAGATACTTCAATGAATTGGAAAGTTCTATCATCTTGGAATGGAGCATCCCGTAATTCAATTGTGCGCCTTGATTTTGTCTTAATCACCACAAACCAATCTCTCTTGTTAGGATTTGGGTATGGAGAGGGTGTAAAATATACTTGCTTCTCTTGTTGAGCAAATATAAATGTATCCTTACCATTGTATCTCCTATTCGATTTAACCTCAATAATCCCATACTTAGGACAAATTCTTGTACCCATGGGCGAATGATCAAACCATTTACAATTGAAAAGTGTCAGTCGCTTAATAGGAATTCTAGGATACTCTATCTCAATCATCTCTTTCACAATTCCATGATATAAAACATTTGTTCTATGAAGACCTACTCCAGAATTATTCGACTTTCGATTCTGTGCCCAAATAGATGTGTGAAAAGAATAACCGTTGACAAAATAAATTGGAAATGTCTGCACTACTCTTAAAGGCCCCCAAGCTAAATTGTACAGAAATTGATCTGCGATCTTATTATCTAGATTGTGCACCTATTAACCATTCATAAAGATTGTGTTATATCAACAGACATGTTATAATAGATAATAATCACAACTTGATTATGTATTTTGTGGAAAACACTTACATAGTTTTTGAACCAAAACACAAAATTTGATTCTATTTGTTTATCAACTTCAATGGAGCCAAGATTAGTAATAGTTAATGTCAATGACTCAACATAAATGCTGCAATCATCATTATATGCTATTCAACCTGAAGGTATAGAAAGTTAAAAAAATTTGAATACCATATGAAAAATATTACTTACTTCAGGAATTGTTGAACTTCAGGACAATTTAAAAGAACATATAGAGATATTGCGGCTACTTCATTTTCTAGAAGATAACGAGTTGTACTCGCCCCTTCATGTCGGCCAGGATAGTTAAAGATAGATAGTGGAGGATACACAGATGACTCTCCACCATCATCATTTCGAGACACTCTTCTATTTTTAGAATGAACATGAGACTCAAAATAATATGAACAAAATGTAGAAGTCTCCTCAAGTATGTAAGCTTCGCAAATAGAACCTTCTACATGAGCTTTATTTTTCACTTTTTTCTTGAGATAGTGTAGAAACCTATAAAAAATCGAAATATAGCCGAGTTATTATAATAAATACAAATGACAAGGCACTCAAATGTAATTAATTTTTAAAGGATCGATTTAGACCTCTCAAATGGATACATCCACCGATATTGAACAAGTCCACCAACTCGTGCTTCATACACTAAATGTATTAGTAAGTGTTCCATGACCTCAAAGAAGGCAGGAGGGAATATCTTCTCTAATTTACACAAGATAATGGGAATATTCTTATCCATCATGTCAAGTCTACTTTCTTCTAGTGTTGGACAACATAAGTCTCGAAAGAAATAACTCAATTCAGTTCAAGATTCCCATATAGGAGTAGGCAAACAACTAAATGCAATTGGAAGCAATATTTCCATGAAGACATGACAATCATGACTCTTCATATGCTGCAAAGTGCAACTTTTCATATCAACACATCTCCCCAAGTTGGATGCATATCCATCTGGAAGCCGCAGATCCTGTACCCACTCACATATTGCTCTTTTCTAATCCATATTCAAAGTGTATTGCACTTTTGGTTTGATAAATTTTCCATTACCTCTGTCTTCCAATTCCAAGGCCTTTCGTCTACAATACAAACTGAGATCCATTCTTGCCTTTACATTATCCTTAGTTTTTACCTTTAACATCCATGACTGTGTTGTAAATATTTTTGAAGACATTACTCTCTGTATGCATGACATCCACATTGTGCGGGTTTAACAAGTCACACCAATACGGTAAATCCCAAAAGATACTACGTTTAGTCCAATTATGACTCTCCCCGTAACCAAGTAAATGGTATCTTCCTCCAGTATCAGTTATCTTAGGAAATTGAGAAACCTGTTCAAATAAGAGATCTCCTGAGAATCGCATAGGCGGATGACCCAATTCAATGAAACCTTTTAAGAAATTTTTCTTATTCTTACGAAAAGAATGATCCATGGGCAAGAACTGTCGATGACAATCAAAGTAACAAACCTTTCGAGCATTTTTAACATAAAATGCTTTCGAACCTTGCATACAAATTGGACAACCTAAACGATCTGCTGTTTGCCAACCTGATAACATGCCATAAGCAGGGAAGTCATTGATTGTCCACATCAAAGCAGCCTTCAAGTAAAAATTTTGTTTCTTAGAAATGTCATATGTTTGCACACCATCATCCCATAACAGTTTCAGATCATCAATCAAAGGTTGTAGGTACACATCTATCTTACTTTTTGGATTATGTGGACCAGGAATTATTATTGTTAGAAACATGTATTCTCTCTTCATACACATTCCAGGAGGAAGATTGTACGGAGTTAAGATTACAGGCCAACAAGAGTATATACTAGAGTTCATATTGAAAAGACTGAAACCATCGGAACACAGACTTAATCTCGCATTTCTTGGTTCTGATGCAAACTCTGGGTGAGTTATATTGAAATGCTTCCAGGCTTCCCCATCTGAAGGGTGTGACAACACTCCTTCCTCACGTTGATTTTCATGATGTCATCTCATATATTTTGCAGTTGCATTAGAGGCAAACAATCTTTGTAACTGGGGAATTATCGGTAAATACCACATTTGTTTTTTCAAAATCTCCTTTTTTGGACTATTTTTACTTCCTCTATCCACAAAACGAGTTTCACCACAAAATTTACATTCTCTATTTACTTCGCCATCACCATAATACAACATACATCCGGATGGACAACAATCTATTTTCTTATAACTACACCCAAGTTGAGACACTAACTTCTTAGCCTAATAAAAATTATCAGGCATTCGATGACCCACAGGCAACACCTCTTTTATCAATGTGATTATCTCATCAGTACACGCATGAGGCATATTGTAATCAGACTTAATGCTCAACAGTCTAACTGCAATTGATAATACGGAATGACTCTCACATCCATCCCACAAAGGAAACTGTGCAGCACATAGCATCTCATAAAACTTCGCGGATTCAGAATTAGGTTCCTCTGGCTCAGGGTCAGAATAGAAACTAGAGCTCCCATCATCAATAACCATTCGCTCATATGGATTCAAATCATCTGAAACTAGATCAGCTTCGTATCCTCTTGTAAGAATTGGTGGTTCAGTCTCTCCATGATTATGCCAATAATAATAATGTGGCTGAAAACATTTACTACATAAATGTTTAGCAACTTCATCCGGCTCATGAAATCTCAAGCACTTACATTTTAAGCATGGACACCTTAATGTTCCTTCTCGTTTAAACACCTCCAATTCTTTTGCAGCTGCAATAAATTTCTGAACACCCCATATGAATTCATCTGATAACCTATTCCCTTGAGGATTTTTCCTATTGTACATCCAACGACGATCCTTAGGTATCTCCATCTATTCAAACGCTGAAATAAGTGGATTAAATTTGTTTTTTTACATATTGATCTCAACTTAAAGCTGAATGGGTATGACTTCTATCTCATTCTTTGAGAGTGCTTCACACTAAATAAAGCTTATACAAGTAACTAGTTTAATAAAATTTCAACAGCACCTCCCCACAATTCTCCAAGTATACGAAATACACTGCATAAGTTGCATAAATATGCACACAGAGAAACAAAAAGAGATGATGTAAATTTTAATAGACAAGTTACAAAATAAACTTGCATATCTAATTTAGTGAATGCACTTCTCTAAGAACAGTCCCAAA